>DWQK01002297.1:0-13447 GCA_018231225.1 Noctuana stator | reverse complement strand
ATCATACTCGTATTACATTTAATGCAATAAAATTATAATGGTTCAAGTTTTTATTAATTAGACCCAAAATATTTGTCCTAAGACGAAGAAAAATATGGACAATCTATGCGACTGAAGCTTCGGTACAAGAGGATTTAGGCGTGACGCAACAGAGTAGCTACATTTTATTTCGTTGGCTATCTGTTCCCCGTAGCAGTAAATTGGTTGAAGCCAGCACAGTTCAGTTGGTCCCAGAGGTCTACTGCTACAAAGTTAGTTAGTCACTGAAATCAACTAGAATACAAATGGCTCATTGCAGCTGCGCCTATTTGAGTTCAGATTTTTCTCATCTTATTAACTGGAACCCTACGTTTTACAAACGAATATGAAAACGTAAGATATTAGGACAAAAAAATTATTATTGTCAAGTGCAATATAAATTATTTATTTAAGCAAATATGTGATGTCTTTATCATTCTTCCGGTAAGGGAATATTTTAGAATTACAATGAAAGAAATAAATTGATGAATGGAAATTTACTGCAAAAATAAAAGGATCATTTGTGACAGCTTTTTCCGGTTACGCTTGTTGAATCGAAAATGAATTTGACAGGAAGCCAGGCACCTTATCTAACATTTCAAAATGTTCAGCGAAGAAATACAGGATTCAGTTGAGAGAGACTGAAATTTATTGGAAATAAGATCGAACAAACGCAATGTAGTGGAAACGTGCAGGATTGTAAAAGTCGGGGCTTTGGGAGCGGTGTTGCTTAAGGAATGTCTTCCTGGCACGAAATTTGACCATTTTTTACTGTGGAAATTCACAATTGCCAAATAAATCCAAAGGACTAATAAAATAAATTGAATTCGAAAATTCGAAATTTCGAATCAATACAGATGAAAATCAGATTTATTATAGTTTACATGTAAACCTAAAGATTTTAACTTTAATCGCATTGCATGCGTTGCAATTACAGGTATATAACCGAATAATCGAACCCAGCGTCTGAGAATGGTCAGCATTGTAATCAATACACCACAGGGGTCGACCTATAATCATTATCATTCACTATGTTCGAAATAACTATGACGAATTTGGATACGAAGAATACATTTCAGTAAAGCAAGCACTTTACTTGCTGAAATTACAGGTAAATTGACAACATAAAACACTAATTAAAATTAGCATTCTTCGCTGTAAGGTCTGGACATTATACACCTGACCTGCACAAGTGCCTTAACGCGCTTTGACCTACTTCTGCGTTAACAATTAGCTGGCGAGCAATTTTTCACTTAATTAAAAAAGTGTGTCAAGCAGGCAGTATAATGTACAGCCCACACAACAGACGCATTCGGGGTGGTCATGGAAGTAATTAAATTATTGCATGATGCATGTGACGGTTCCCTTATTCACTTATTCACGTTCGAGGAAGCTGGATTCTTGTGGGTTTTTAAATTTAAACAGAGAATATACTTAATTATATTTTTACAGTAATAAAAAAATATAGTGTGTTGATAGTTGCTGATAGTCTTTCTTTCTCACTGGCTACGTACGTACATACGTTTCATCTCAGCCCTTTTAAATTCGTAATAGTTACGCTAATATTATTACTATCATGATGCATATCGTGATACGACCTTGAGATTTAACTATCATCTAACCCAAAGATTTATTTTAAAAAGTGTAATTGACATTGCAGACAAATTTCTAAGAACAACCGGAAATGCATAATAGTGAGTTTTCGTGTCAAGCCATATTGAACTGAAATACATCAATCCTACTTTTAAATTCAGAGGTTCATTCTTGTTACATGACTAAGCTTTAAATTTACCTGTAGAGGAATTCCAGACGATTCTAAGTATAAAAGACTTCGTCTTTAAAGCTGGCTTTGCCATTGGTTCGATCCCTACGTCGATATACCAACTATAGGCCGCAGTTTACTCTAAGAAAAACGAACTGAAATAAAATATTTTGATCTACAACTCTTATTATTGCGTTTCCAAGGACTTGTTAATTTATTTAACGAAGGACTATTTAAAAAAAAAACATATTAACTTCCTTTTCTTGTATGCATATGTATCTACGAGTAAAAGCCTTTGAGGATAAATCGAGATAACGTTCAGGGAAAGAACTACCATCAAATAAAGATTAGTTTAACGACCCCGTTGGGAAGTAATAAAGATATAGAAAAGATTGTGTTTGCTCATCTTATGGATGCAGCCACGATGCAACTATCATTATACGGTACTAAGCTTTTGTCCACATGTTCGTCGGGTGCCTGTCCGGGCGTAAAGCGTTGTTTGACGAAGCACCTTATTACTCGTATGTCGAAGATGTTTAAAAACTTACTAGCTTAGTAAAAAGAAAAAAATATTCTCATGAGAAAGAGGTTATGTAAAGTTCAATGCTCCATTGCACGCACTTGCTAATCATGAAGTAATTTGTGACAACACATACTTTAGCACTTAACGGTCACGTAGTTATGGTAAGCTGCTTTCTTCTAAAATAACTAAAAAGTAGGTATATCATTTTGAACGTTTAGTTCCTTACGTCATTGGCGTTATTCTGTCAAAGTGACGTTTGTAACTTCATTTGATGTTGTTATTGCATTCTAACTTTGGGAAAATTAATATATTTATAGATTTAAATCTGTAATTATAGCAACATTCTCATTTAAAACCTTAAATGCATCATATAAATCTATATTTATAAAAATGAATCGCCAAAAAAAAAATGACTGCACCAAATTGGTTTTCTTTTTTTGTAGTTATTCTTAGTTTATTAAGATAAGGATAAGGTTTTTATGAAGAAATTTGAAAAAATTAAACGGATATAGAAAAAATTCGGGTTAAAAATCTCCATATAAACGTGCGGAAATTAGCAGACTGACTTTCAGTTTCTTACATTGTTTTATCGGTTACATCAATAAATGGGTGTGCAAATTTATTAGATGACCCGTGCAAAGCCGGGGCGTCGGCAACTACCTATATATATAATACTTGTAAAATTTTCCGACCCGAGTTCAGTCATAGCGTTATAAATTAGCGTCTAGCTTTGCAAGACGTGGTTGACGCGTTAGAATTATTTCGCTGCATGATAAATTCACGGAAATGTGAAATAAATTAAAAACGTAGACTGGAAATGTTGTTTCCACAAAAATAATTTTGAAAACATCTCTGACTGGATAGGTTTTTTGTACGAAATAAGCGTAACGACATATTAATTAAAATGTTTTAATTAGAAAAATTGCTGGAGATACTCGTATGTAAGAAATACTATAAGTGAACTTTAAAGTCGGGCAAGCTTCAGTAAAATCTATATAAATAAAAATGAATAGTTAAATGTGTTGGTTATTTTTTCGCATTTTACTGATGATGGCAGCCAGATTTTCAAGGAACAGGAAAATTTCAAACAATTTTTGATATTGAATAAAATGTTATTTTCTTTCCTCATACTAACTGATATCGGGAGTCACCAACACATTTCCAACTGTGGAAATGTGTTTTTAAAATATATCATTAGGTATTAAGTCACACTATTATTATAGGTCAGCTAGTAATTAATGAATATTTTTTGTTATATACTTTATGTAAGGTTCAATGAAACTATGTAAAATTCTTACAGTTCTTACGTAAGTACTTAAGATGTTGACTAGTGTCAAAAAGTCAAAAAGTTAAGAAAATATACACTTTTGATGCTAACCTTACAATTTACGTAAGTGGCTGGCGTGTCCGGCGTGTTAGAAGCAATTTGTTGCACGTAAACTTTACGGAATACTGCTGTAGGTGAACCGCGTATGCTAATGTGGTTTCTGTACAAAGACAACTGTAATTTTACTGTCGTAAAATATCATAATGTTAGACAACGTGAATAGTAAATACTGTTATTGTACATATTGCACTTTACAAACGACTTCCAAAAAAGAGTTGTAAGCAGACAATATGTTACCAAGAACAGACAGAATTTAAAGTTCCAATGATTAAATTAATATGACCCTTTTTCTTCTGTGACAATATTATTTACAATTTTACTAACTTCTCGTATTCCTTAAAGGTGAAAGTTCAGCAAACACATTGTTCACAGTAAAAATTTTGAATGGAAAGTTCAACGAAGTTCTAGTTTGGAGGTAGAATGATTGATCCAGAAACGTATCCAAAGATTTCCCAGTGGGTCTTCAATCAATTTGTCAAAGTTTTCTTTTGTTAAACTTACAATCAATGAATTTTCGTTATCTTCATTTGAGCGCTTGTTTTTTTTATTTTTCGTTCTGATGGATATTTGTTTTTCGACAACAGAACTGCTTACGTCTGTAATTACGTCTGCTCCAGTTTGATTTGTTTAATTCAATTGGTCAAACCTTCCCTAACCATACACTACCTCATGTGTGTCTCTTCTAAAGTTTAAAAAAATTTCATCCGACATCAAACATGAAAAAAGCAACCAGACATCATAAAAAGAAACCTGTATTAGATAAAGGTTTATACGGGTCAATAAGACTTTACCCGCAATGACAAGCTACTAAAGAATTGGCCAACTCTGCGATACGGAGGCAAATGGCCAACCGTGCTTAGTGGGCGTTCTTACCTGTAAGGGCAAGGGTCCCTTGTCCTCTATTTGATCTCAATCAGAATAAACTTGTAAGTACTTACTATGTTTTATTCATTTTCGATGATAGAATCTACACGCTTTGCCCGGGTAGGTGCCTGTGCAGTCATAATCCGCTGTGAATCAAGTCTTGTGTTCAGTTTTTGTGTTTCGGTAGAGGAGGTGCGAATGATGGAGACACTTTGTTTGAGGTCGGACGTGGGTGTCCTTATAAATAAGAGAAATACAAGAGAAGTCGCACATTGTAGGCTATAGAGGGATGTATTTTCAGTTGACTTTTTAAAATGCCAGGAAATAATTCGGACAGAACGTCTGTCGGGTCAGTTGTTCATAATCAAGCAGGAGAAAGATTAATGTCAAATATTGGTAAGTATTATTGTACGTGTGCGGAGGTAGCCTTCATATCGTAAGAGTATGGATTCATTAATAAGCCTTCCCGGTTTGCAAAAATGTCACGTGTATCATGTAGGTAACGTAATTTATTCGCGGAGTTCTGTTAGGGGATTAAAAGAAATACATACACGTTTTATTATAGAAGAGTTTCGTATAAAAATATTACTGTAAAAATTAATAATAACAAAGTTTAAAATTATAAAAATTTTCTCATCATAATTACTTACAAATCGTACTTTATCGTCTTTGCGCGATGAGGCATAGATAAAATAACGAGTATTAAGTACTACATAATATGCTAACTCAAAGTTTTTGTAAGTAATTTTTAGTTTCTTGGAGGAGTTAAACTATATAGCTATACGTAGTAACATGCTACGATCTATACACATCAATAAATTTAACTTGATATCAGATCTAATCATAAATAATAACAAAAAGTTGCTGCAAAACTTTTAACCATCCTTTTGAATAAATCTTTTAAATTTTAAATATAATCTACAGAGTCTAAAAAATAAGAACAAGACCTAAATAATATAAATAAATATTTCAGTAATTCTTCCTTGAAGTTGATGAGGTTTAAAGGAATATTGTAATAACGATACACGTGTCTGCTTATTTCAATGTATGAGGGAAGCAGTTAGTAACTAGGTACTAAAATTTTTTAAATTAAGGTAACCTGCAACGAATACTTGCAAGTCAAAACAAAACTTCAACTTAAAATTTCTTACAAACTTGCATAAATTTAAAAGTTTGCTTTAGTTGGGTACTGAAATTCACCACACTTCTTCCGTGTACTTCCAGTTAGTTTGGTAAACTAACAAATTGTTCTAAAGTTATAACAGTTATTATTTAATAACTACATATGTTTCGTTCTTTTCCTTTTATAATATAATCAATAAGTCAAGAGTTTTTCATAAACATTTTAAAATCATTATTTATAATCGTCCCATTTATGGTACCTACGAATTAAAGCAAATTGATCTATTTATATATCAACAAATAATTTTTATAACATTAACAGAAATTACATTGGAATATAACAAAATAAATATGAGGATCGTCAACCCACATTTGCTATCATTTATTATTTTGACAAGCTTACCGTAACTTCTTTCATTATAAGGTGAATAATAATGATCGTGCTAAATTAATATCCGCTGAAAATATTTGGGACTTATAGATAGTTACAATTACTAAATCAAAAAAGTAATAATAAACTTAAATATAATCCCAACAGCTTTTCTTTTATTTCATTTCAACATGATAAAGAAAGTTTTGATACATTTTGAAATATTTTATATGAATATTTAGGAATATTTAATCACTTCTTTGTTTATATTAAAAACAACTAAATTTAATCTTCGAGTATTTAAATGTCGAAAAGTAATAATATGCCGGATCGAGCCATTGATTCGAGATTGAATCGAGAAATTGAAGTGAGAGAACAAATTGCAATTTCGTTTAATTCCCGAACGGACAAAATGAACTGAATACTGAAGTTTTTAATGGAAGTAGAAAATATTTTCCAATAGCATTTCCATCAAAATGCATGACGTTGGCCTACTTACCTATGGTTTTACTGTATTAACTGGCGGTATGCCAGTGTGTTCTCTGGGAATATCTCATGTTTTGTCTTGTAGTTCATCGTTGAAATAGTACTGAGTGTCGTTCACCGTCGGGTACGTTCACCTTCCGTTTTATTAAAAGCGGCTATAACATTTTTATTTGTAGTATAATTTTAAGTGTGAGTAGGAGTTAGCACATATCATATTATGATACTTCTTACCTGTCATATGCAGAATGTAATGGACATGTTCCAATACATGCAATCATCATTTTGTGAAAAAATTCTTTGACGAAAAATTACGTATTTGTCGAGTATATCATATAGCAATTGTTAATTGGTTTCATGTTAGTCCAATTTGTTGTCTGAAATATTAATTTAAAATACTTTCTTAAAGTTACATTAAAATAATATTAGTGGAAGGTAAATATTTCCATTTTAACAAAAAAAGTTTTGTTGGTGTGACTTTTAGTTACAAAAATGATACAGCACTGCCTTACACAAACGAACCAGACGGAAATGACAAAACTTTCTTGTTTGACTGTGATGAAGTCCACAGAAGCAGCCATAAAACAATTGTCCTGGTCTCAGTACTCTACATTTCAATTTACATGAATAATATTAATGAAGATTGTAGCCGAAGTTTTAAGATGAAAAGTAGGTTGTTAACTTAAAATGTAAACAAACCGTTAGCTCGCCGCGGCGCAATTATCGCTTGACGTGGATTCTCGGGCGAGTGCTAATATTCTACACGTAAATTTATATTTAGAGTATGTTGAATTTGAACCAGGATGTGTCATTAAATTTGGTCACAAATTTTAACTTCGTTTGTTCGAGATGGAACTTCCAATACAACAATTTATAGTGTGCTTGAGTTTTGGAAAATATTGTACTCTTTCGAACTTTATTCGTAGTATTTAAGTTAAATCTTATAAAGTATTTACCTATTTTGTTCTTAACAATATTTGCAGGACCTGGCAAATGCAAACGAAATTTTATTCCAGGTAAGTAGATATCTTTCTCACGCTAAACATACGTTAGATAAAATAATAATTACGTTAAAATAACCAAAAATCAAAAGAACTCAGTGTTAACCTTTTCATATTTTTCATATTCCCAACTTGAAAAACTTGTTAACTTTTCCATATTCCCAATTCCTCGACGCTTACTAGATACATTAATATTGCTCTAAGTTGACTAAGACAAGTTCATTAATTAACTCCTTTATTTCCATAACGAAGCACTTCTGATATATCAAACAAACCATAAGCGACGCAATATTTCAATAGAATAGTGAAATAAGCGTTGCGTATAATATCCCATCGTTCAGATGTCATTTCGCAAAAAAAGGTATAAGTGGGAGTTATTTCTCAATCCTTTGTCCTTTGGAGGTCAGGATAAGTCCGTCCGGTCCACTAGACACGACCGGTCATATTCGTCCGGGTCGGTTAGGAAACATTTCCCGGGTATCGTGTCTTTGAGGATCAACCTTGGGTCTACCCTTCATGACTTACAAATAGGTAGGTTGTAATAGCTAACATAAATTTACAAATGTGGGGTTATTTTGGACTGTCGACGTAAGTACATGTTTTAGTTCATTCAGCTTTTTTATTGGATACCTAACTTGATTTGTGGTCTGTTACTTAATTTTATCTACTATTATCTTCATCTCGGGGAGTATCTAGTTAGTTTTAAAATCAGATCACTGATTTTCCAAAAATAACTTATATTTTTACTCATTTCTTCCCTAATCTCGAAACCAAACGAATACCAATATTTCTATACGATCTCCGATAATTCCATGGTACGGCTCGAATTTGAAATTGGATAAGGACTTTCATTTCCTTGAGAAAATGTGTCTCTTTTATTATTATAATCCATGACATTTTCACACACATCAGCAGCGAGCATACGGCAGAGTAGATTTCGAAAGAAAAACTAATTTCGCCACAGTACGAAACGGCGCTTATTAAAGCATGAAGCACACTTTCACAAAAATATAAAAATACAATATATAAATGAAAAATGATCCATAGTATAAAATTATAATTATTTATGATTGCCGTTATTGGATGCTTTAGATTCACAATTAGATGGCGTGAACGTAAATGTCGCTGCGCTCAAATTTCAAGCTTTTTTTATATAACTCGTATGCCCTCGCCAACATCACAGAGTGTATCTAAGTCATAATTTAGAAGCTTCAGTTGCACTCCACGTAAGGTACAGTGTGCGCTTACCTTAAGCACCTGACTATGTATGAGATACGAGTTATAATAGAATTTTTAACGTGGAAAACTCATATTATGAGCAAAATTTCTCCCCCGGTAGCCGAGTCAACTTTCAGCAATAATTTCACTCGCTGTCTTAATTGAATTGAGCACGGTGGAATGTATTACGTACTTATGGTATATTTAACCTCATTAAACGAATTATGATGACATATGGACTTGTCGTCTTTGAAGGAGAGTTCTCAGAGCGCTTTTTTGAACCCCAGCTACATCCACATCTTAGTAATATTTAATTTAAGAGTAGGTACCTTTTCGAGTTTTAATACGTACGAATAACGTCTCGACAATTGTTTTCTACTTTGAAAAGATAGAAAGACAAGATATATAGTTATAAAGATAAGACTTAAAAATTTTAATAAAGCTGTTCTTTTTACGATATGTACTCTTTTTATAACTAAAAAATAAATAACGCTTCACACTCACAGCCCCACACTAGGATTCCCTGTGTCATGGGTGCCATGGACACATACAAAGACAAATACACGAACACCCAGACCGGGAACAGGAATCTAAATTCATCATTTAAATTTCTGTCCCGCCGGAGATTGAACCCGGGACCCTTCGAATGGTGGCCTGGCGTGGTAATCACCACTACACCATACGGATCGTCAATCTATCGTAATCTATCAATCAACTATTTTATTTAAGAACTGCTCCATATGCTACGTTATACTACTGAGTTAATAAGGAAGGATATCTAAATCTAAGTTCCACTGTCCGAGGAGATAGGAGTTTGTAAACTAAGTTCTCACTAGTTGGAGTTTGAGTGCAATTCTCTGAGCGTCTGTTTCCTGGCAGTAATATATTGGAAGACTAACCACTAAGGACTTCTTGGAGATACAGATTTTAAGTTCAGCAAACTTTGTGACACATTTCACTGTTATGTTTGTATATAAAGGGTTCTTTTAAAAGTTTGATAAAAGATAATAGAAAGACGGTTCCCAAAATTAGTTATTCTGTAGATGGTAGAACTTGTATGGTTCGACTGGGGAAGTATCACCGCTACACCCATGTCTGCCGTGAAGGTAATGAAGCAATTGTTGTGTTCACACTTAAATAAGGCGACCATCAGTCTCCTGTAGGGTAGCAGCGCAACTACATGGGCGGCAGCAACCACTTAACACCAAGTGCCTTGCATGCTCATCTGCTACTTCATATCATAAAAAAAACTTTTATAAATCTTCAATTACACATTACAGCTCAACTATTGTTTAATTTACCAGTTGACGAAGTACGATGAAATCGTTTTAAACGGTCATTAAATCGGTGTAGTAGGCAGTAATTTTCCGATAGGCAACGAACGTACGGAAAATTGATATTAAGGCTTGCTAGTAGCGCCGTGCGCGGGACTAATAGCGCTTATCGGCGCATTAACAGCTGGGACGGTGTTGCTACAAAGTTGACTCTGGTTCGGTACGTAGCATAGTTTAATTCACGACTTTGTAGTTGTTTTGCTACTTTATGTTTAAAAACCCTAAAACCTATACTAACAATATAAAGCTGAAGAGTTTGTTTGTTTGAACGCGCTAATCTCAGGAACTACTGGACCGATTTGAAAAATTGTTTTTGTATATGGTAGCTACATTCATGAGGAAGGTTATAGGCTATCAAACATTACGTTACTATTATTAACACGGGTGAAACCGCGTGGCAACGCTAGTTAGGTATATCAGTTCTAAGAAGTATTTCTTCTATTTGACATACGCGTAGGTAAGAATTTAGTTTAGTTTAAGCACCATCTTTACCTTCCTTGTCCAAAAGCTACTTGGAAAAACGCTGAAGCTGTTAAAATATAAAATTGATAGTGCATTACCCCATTAGCATAGTTAAAATATATCAATGCCAACTAAATTTTGCAAGGTAAAGTAAGGTAATCTTCACAAACCAAGCCATACAAAAACATGAAGCAATGGCTCAAGCAGACAATAAAATACTTATTAATGAATGTTCCAGCATACAACACAAAGATTTCTCACGCCACCCGACTGTGACTATCTTTACGGAAATGAAGAAGTATAATTATTATGGGATATAACGTACGAGTCTACGAGTTTATCAGTGCAGTCGTTTCTAATATTTCTTACGGAGTTTTCAAAAACAATGGTTGGTATATTTACCTACGTAATAACGTCATTATTATGCAAATACCTACATGTCCTACATAAGTTTTTAAACCCGTGCAGTAACCCGTGCGGTTTAAGGATTAGGTACTGTGCCATTACCTGGCTCGTGTGTATAATTCCCAGCGGGCTGAAATTTATATGATAAATTCAGACTTCTATGGGTGATTATGTTCTCTTTGTGTCTCATGATACTCACGACACAAGGAATCCTAGTGTGGATCTATAAGTGCGAAGCGTTAAAACAATATGTGAAAGAGAAAATGTGATCTCGGAAGTACCACCACAGATTAAGTACCACTATATTACGATTTTATATATTTAGTGTACACATTGTAGTTTTTATATATTCAGTGAAATTTTCGATAAATTCATTGTAATCTCATCGTTTTAATAACTTGAAGAATGGATGCTATACGTAACTACCTGATAGGTATATTTAAAAAAAGTTAGTCCACCTGATTACATTAGCACCACCACGTATCACATGAAGTCGTCAACGACGATAATTGCTCTCGCTTCCTGTATTGAAGAGTAATGAGTACGCTTCTTAAGAAAACTTAAAATGACAAGAAAAAAAGCCATTAAGTTTACTTGTACATAAATACGAAGCCACCGAGAGGAATAATATTAGTTCTGTACTCAAAATACCATTAACTGTCATCGAGCTGTTATTCTTTACGAGTTTACTCAACGAACAAACGAACGGCCCTAAAAACAACATCATACAATTTGTCACCAACAAAAGAAAATATTTTAAGTAAGGGTACCCACTTTTTATTTGAAAATTGACGAGGAAAAACGAATATTTTTACTTCTTTATAAACGGGGTACCATACAAGAAAACTGTTTCCATTGTATTGTGTATTTTGTTGTGCTCCCCCGTAAAAATCTGATCGATAGCTACATAATAAAATCATTAAATTTTTTAAGTAGTAATGTAAAATTACTTCAAATAAATACAAGAAAAACAGCAGAAAAGTAGGTTTCTGCAAGGAATGAAACAATTTAGGTCGTTGTCCGTTTCAAGTAGGCATCTTACTTCATTTCATTTATGACAATGTAAAATTTTGTTTAAATATCAAGCTTAGATACAAATCTTAATTCGAGTAATTCTCGATTATTATTTCATAAAACGGCGCCTTTCCGCCCACAGAACGCACGTTCACCTAAACCAGAGATCGACAACATTTTATGACAACATCATCCATTAATGTAAAAATTTAAGCAAATTATAAGAAATTAGAAAGTTACTTAAAATTAAAATTTAACTAATAATTTCTTACAGACATAAAAAAAAATTTAAAAATGTCTGTCTATCAAAATAAAAAAAATTATATATCATATGGTATATACATTGGATGAACGTTAAACAATACGGTATTTAGGCTCTAGGCTCCCTTTGTATGGCGGAACAGCAAGGTAACCAATTCACCACAAGGGTTATCGATGAGTTCACCAATTTACATTCAAATTTATAATAGCATTCACCACGAGTTGCCGAGTTCTGACCTAAACTGACGCCTACACCC
The DNA here is from genome assembly GCA_018231225.1 of Noctuana stator. NCBI lineage: Eukaryota > Metazoa > Arthropoda > Insecta > Lepidoptera > Hesperiidae > Noctuana > Noctuana stator. The sequence goes on along the minus strand of DWQK01002297.1, from coordinate 966 downwards.
ACTAATTGACCACATATAATACGGCGTAACGGTGAACCACGGACGGTAAGAGTCTGGCCATAAATACTTATGGTCATTCGTCGTTGAAAAAGATATGTAGTTTGATAAGAATGAAATACTTACCTGAACTTTAGTTGAAATGCTTCAAAGTATATAAAAAAATACTGTCAACAGGAAAGAGACAAAAAATGTTAAAAAAGTAGCAAAAAAATTGGTTTTCAAAATTTAAAAAAAAAAATTTAAATTTATTGAACATATTGCATCAAAATCGGTTCATCGATCTACAATGTCATATCCAGATACATGTCTGCCTTCAACCCATTTTATATCCCACTACTGGGCACCCCACAACCCGATACAGGTCTAATAATAAACAGTTCTCAGTCTAGGTGTTTGTGCAATTGTCTACGTGTGTGTCCATGGCACCCACGACACAGGGAATATTAGTGTGGGGCTGTGTGCGTGAAGCATTGTTTATTTTATTATTAACTTAAAAAATATCGTTAAGTATAACCGATATTACATTGATAAGATGCATGTATCATTTATCTTCTTCACCACAAAACATGGCAAGCGTCAACGTAACAAATCCCTGAGCATCGCCATCACAAATCAAGCTGTGATGGCGGATAAAAAAGTAATGAATAGTTTCGTCGCTCAACGTTCTTGAAGCGTGTCCCCCGAGGGCATAATTGAAGTTGCTTTAAAAGCTCAATGTGTATAATTTAACAATTTAAATGACCGTTTGCTGAATTATGAGCAAACGTCCTACTTATAATCAATTTTGAGTGCTCCCCTATTTTGCATTTATTTGTAGTGTGTAGGAATTTAGTCTAAAAGCAAATTATTATAAACATCCAAAGGGGCACTTATAATTTATTCTATACTTATAACTAGTTGACCTGGCGAACTTCGTACCGCCTAAGAACCAGTAAATGTTGTGTTAACTTATTAGCTTCATGGTTC
>DWQK01002296.1:0-13451 GCA_018231225.1 Noctuana stator | reverse complement strand
TATCTAGAGTTTTTCGCGCCCGATTTTCAGCTGCATCCAGAAATTAATAGGTAGTAGTCACTTTAATAATAATGTATGTTCTGTATCCTATGTACTATTACTTATCATTTTAACAATGTTTGTAGATTGTAGAACTTGTATGATTCGACCGGGGAAGTACCATCAGCCTCCGGGATAGCAGCGCAACTATATGCGTCCTCAGGCAGGACGCGAGCCTACTTGAGGTTGGATGTAGATGACCATGGGTGGCAGCGACCATAACACCAGGTGGCCTGCATGCTCGTCTGCTACTTCATATCATAAATCTGATGACTTACACAGCGCTCATAATTATTTAGTTAGCTATTTATTGCCCTCATTGTAATACTGCTGTTCTTTCACTAACCTTACACCTTAAAAGTTGCAGTAAAGCAGTAAACCTAAAACAGTTTTCATCTTACAGCACAACAAACGCAAACAGCAAACAATATCTGGAAGCAATCTCAAAACACGTGTACGACAACCTGAAGATGTGTCAGCACTCGCCTGCTGTTCAGATGACTCATATACCAGGTGATGTTTCAAACACTTAAAAAATTCTGGTTGACCAACAACATAATGTTCTATATTGTATTGTATACCACATACGACCCGTCTAGTGTAGTGCTTACCATGCCAGTTCGCCTTCGTGTGTGTGTGTGAGAGAGAGAGTGTAAGTGAGAGAGGCTGAGTGTGTGTGAGAGAGAGAGAGTAAGTGAGAGAGGCTGAGTGTGTGAGAGAGAGAGTGCATGTGTGTGTTCCAAGGAACATGCACTACACAGGGAACCCTATTTTGGGGCTATATATGAGTGTGAGGCGTTATATTAATTTTTTATCTATACCTTCTGCAGGCGACTTCTTCCCAGAAGAAGAGAGGATAAAAGACGAACCTGATCCAGACATTCGTATCAGCCAGGAAGAAGCGGATAAGATGGTGGAGCCCAAAAATGAGTTCTACGATGATGAGAAGGATAATGATAAGGATGTAGTGGTTCCAGAGATAAAGGAAGCATAGCAAATAGATGGCCTGACGGACCCTCTGGCCATTTGATACGAAAAAGGGTTCAAGAAGTTCAGGAGATTCCTGTAACGAGACAATTGTGCTTGTGTGTGTGTTGTGGTGCAAGTATCGTGAATTTTAGTGTTGTTTTAAGACTGGTTAACGTACCATGCAGTCTTTAAGTGGAACTGATAATAGGAATAGTATCGGATATTGTAGATCGTTAAGTAAAATACACAATGATTTCAAAGAAAGAAATTGTTCTATAACTGAAATGAAGTGGAATAAAATATTTAAAAAATGTATGTAAAGAATGTAAATAGATACTTTACTTATTTGTACATAATCATATTTATAATTAAAAATAACTAAGTATTATAGCTATATTATGTTCTAGTATGTTATCATGTGGTTGTCAGGAGACTTACTATGATATAAATTAATGAACTATTACAAAGATAATATTCTCATATTGCCTGCATTCGTGCAGTTACATAGGCTGTTAATGATAACAGTTAAATTAGAAAGTAAGTTAATTGTACCTAATCTAATAACAATATTTTAACGTAAGTTAGACAATTTTTTCTACTGCATTGAATATTGTAAATAAAAGCTATACATACTGATATAATAGTGTTTAAATGTTCATTTATTATCTATCAAAACCGGCCGGCCGTAATAAAACCATTGCATAAATACATATTAGTTTATTAAAAAGAGTACAAGAAAAGAATAATCCTCAGGAGGGCCTTATAATGTGCAAGATTAATAGCCGCCTAGCCTTAGGTCTAAATTGTTATCGAGAATATGTTTCTGTACCTCACCAGTTTCTGCTAAATCTACAGTCAACATATTGAGAAACTCACATTTATCTATCAGCTGGTATACTGTATTCTTAGACACCTCCAAAGTACAATCCAACCAAAGATTTGTAAGGTTTGTCAGAAAACCTTTCTGTAACAGATATAGTAAAGTAGAGTCTATGACCAGCTTAGTTTGATATTTGAGCCCTATTTTTTGTATATTACTTGTGCACTGAAGGAGAAATATCAAAAGATTTTCGATATCGAAGTGTTCGTTACCAAGTGTCAAATGTTGCAGTTTACTAAAAATATTTGACTGTCGTCTGTAGAACCTAGGTATGTGAAGACCTCTAGATTGTGTCATGAGACAGAGAGTAGTAAGATTGGGACAACATGAGCCTATAGAAATTACAGCATCGATATTCATTATGTGGTCCATTTCCCAAAGAGCGAAATTTGTCAAGTATTCGCCTTTAACTGCTAAAAGTTTGTGCATAGCGTCTGAAAAGGAGAAAAAGGACAAATCTAACTTTGCCAATCTGAGTTCGCTTTTGGCAATCTGTTCCATGATACCGTCCTTATCGTGGGTGGACAAATGAGTGACTGATAGTTCTCTGAGCACTGGACATATTTTTAAGAGTTTCTTTAAACCCTCAGGGGAAGCAAAATGACTGTTAATTTTTCGAAGGCTGAGTGGACCTAGCTTACTGTCTGTATTAATTAAAGTGGAACCAATGTCACAAGACTCGATTCGGAGCTCCTCCAAGTACGGTAACTCGCTAAGCAACATTATAACCCCAGGCTGGGTAATGCAACGTCCCACGCGCTGAGCTCTCTCATTTCTAGGCTGATCCATTGACAAGATACGCAACTGTTTCAACTTAGAAACATGCTTCAGACCAGCATCTGAAACATATCGTATTAAAACTGAAGCATTTATTCGAGATTTGTGTATGTTGACTTTGGACATAATGTTGAGATCCTCTAGCAGACGACAGTTTTTGGAGATAACTTCGAGTATTTCATCAGTACAAATGAATTTAAGGTCAAGTACAACTAAACGTTCAAACATAGTGACAATATTGGTCCAGTAAGCTTGCGGTATACTAGTGTCAATGTCAGATCTATGGAACTCTGACATATTAGGGTGCAACAGGACTTGCAGCTGTATTCGAGGATCACCACGGTAGTGAACAGTTCCTCTTTCCAGACACAGCGCATCAAATAACCTGAAATAGTCAGAAATAACAAAATTAAAAAAAAAAAACATGTCACAACAAAGCTTATACATAATTAACTTCTTAAATGAAAATGTTATAAAAATTAATAACTAAACTGTGTATTAATATTTCACATCACCCATACCAGTCCCACAGCTGAGCATGAGTCTCTTTCCAGTTATAAGAAAGGTTTAGTTAGGCCACAGTGTAAGTTAGTAAACTTCACAGGCTTTTCAGAATTTAATGGAGACCTCTCTAGCATGCGTATTGTCATGATTCACCATTCAGCTAACATTTGAATAGGTACTTGCACATAACTTAGAAAATTCACCCGAGCATGCTACTGGGATTAAAGTTAGTCCTCTCAAATAAAAGGTCTCATTATTCACTGGGCTATCACATCGCATAATAATTTTAACAATATTTTTATAAATGTAATAAGCACATTAAATCAAAACAAAATGCAACCGGGTCTGAAATTCTTCCTGCATATTAAAATAGAAAAAATTTATGTTATAAAAATCACCAATAAAATTGTGCTTACCTCACTGGCAACAGGTCATTAAAGTACTGCCTCAATAACAATACTTTTTCTTTGCATTCCGAATATTCTATTTCTGGGTAACCTTTTTCAATAGCATAACAACAATCATTTATCAAGTAAAGAGAATATTTAATGCAAATGTTGAATAAAGTACTTGGCTGTTTTCGAGGAGACATCGCGAAGTTTATGGACGCTATTAGTGACAGAATTCCCTAAACCATGCTACCTTTCCCTAAACAATGTTACTGGTAAATATGTAAATGTAAATGTCAGCACTTTATTGAATAGTTGGACATGATTATACTTCGTTTTCAATTCTCGTTTTTAAAAACTACACTTTTCTCTAACTCATTTGAGTTACATCAAATAAAATTTAGGTAGGTACATTGCAGATCACTGAGAAGTACTTTAAATCTTACGCAAAGGCAAAGCAAAAAGAAAAAATAAATCAATCAATTTTCTTCAATGATATTATGATAAACGCTAAATGCAGAACAGGCAGACACACATTGTCTGTTATGTCACTGTCACTAGAGTGTTGTCTCTGTTGTCATGTCATCACTCATCAATCAGTCATGTCACACACCGCTGTCAATGCTAGCATCACATCACACCACAGGCTACTTACAGTGCAGCACAGTATATACTAAAACTTCAAAAAGAATAATAAATTAATATTATAAATTTAATTAAAACATGTAGACTCGTATGTAAAGGTAGTCACAGGATAAAGGAACGGCCTCTTTTAATGAAAAGTTAAATGTAATTTTTAGTCAGACGATTTAATTCTTTTCATTTCTTTACAAGGATTTAATTTATTAAAATTTATTACAATTCAATTTATTTTATTACTACGTAGTATCTACATTATAAATATTAGTTATCTACTTACATGCATATTCATTAATATCTACAAGTTGTATACCTATACTAGCTATGATTAGAATTTGTATAATCCTCTATGTAATTTGTATGACCTACTTTTATTACTTTACTATCAGTAAAATAGAATCCAATACCAATGATTATTTTATCAATTACATAAATATAAAGTCATTATGTTTTATTTGTGGGGTGGTGTGGTACCTAGGTGCCAAATATGTCATTATGTAGGTAGGCTCTTAATTTCGTAATAAAAATCGCCAGAGATTTATTGAAAACAAAAAAATGTGAGCATACCCAACAAGCATAATATAATATTATCACATTAACATATTGTTTAGATAGTTAGAATCATTAACACATACCTAGCTAACTACATAGGTAACAAATGTAGGTAGGATATTTTTTTGGCATATTATTTTTTTCATAATATTTAAATTCATAAATAGGTAATTAAAGTAATAATTATTAATTACATTTTTATCTAGGTAGTTGAGATCATAATATTGTGCTCTAAAATGATATGTAGGTACATATTTATTATTATCGCTTTATTAAAGGGCTGGCCGCGGTTATTAACGCGCTTAAGAAAATTAAATTAAATTTAATAAAACAATAGTTATATCATTGACGGACAGGTTCTTAGATGTCGGACAAATTTTAGCAAAAAACGTAACAAACATGTTAAGGTACCTAGGTAAATAAGAAGACTAATTATGTTAACTAATGTATCCATTAAATTTTAAAAGTTCTGTTACTTTCTAATTTTATAATCTAGTTAAATCTTAATCTGAAGGTATAATGAATGTGTTTTATTAAGTTTTAGTTCCATGTTGATAAATAATTAAATATGTAATCACCTACTTATAATTATTATGTAATTTTATTTTTAAAATAACTGTTCTGATAACATTTGGCACTAATAACTATGACACAATAATTTCTTGTTATCTAAGTACGTGTAAGAAGTAGGTATTAAATTATACCTAATCTAGATATTAGGTACGATAATAATTAATACCTATTTACTATTTGAGGAATAAAATTTAATATTTTATTTACAATAAAAGGTATCTTTGATTAATGTTATAATAATTGATTACACGTATAATAAATAATTTTTAAATAAAAATTTTTTTTGCTTAACTTCAATACTAGGACTATTTCAACGATATTACCGTATTTTAACGTACTTTGTGCTTACGGTAATTCTAAATATTAACTTAATGCTGCGTTAGTTAAGTCAATAACATCTAAAAAATTTTTAATGAGTAGATAATAACCTTTTATAACAAATCAGAGTAATTACACACCTATGTTCCTATAAGTTTGTGTTTACCACACATGCCTATATTTCTATTGCGATTTTTTTTGGCCCGATAATAGTGATGATTTAATTTATGAAAAAGTAACACAACATAGTAGAATATAATTGAAAATAGGTACCTACTATAATCGCTTATACTATGGCTCAAGGTATATTCGAGCAAGATATTTATGTATATAAAATCTTTGTTTTTGCCTGTTTATTCATTTAATACATTAATACATTGAGAAGATAAATGAGTATCTAATTTACTTATTTGTTTATTAAATGTTCAAGCTAGAAATAAAACGTAATCATAATCTTCATAAAACAGGACGATCACTATCAATAATTGACCGCCAACAGCTAGTTGGTCGTCACTTACTTCAATCGAATTCTCTCGTTCGTTTCGACTTATTCTATTCATCGAATCATCATTTCGATTAATCCTAACCGAGTCATCGTTTTGACGTATACTATTAATCGAATCATCGTTTCGATTAATCCTAACTGATTCATCGTTTTGCCGTACACTATTAATCGAATCATCGTTTCGATTAATCCTAACCGATTCATCGCTTTGACGTACACTATTAATCGAATCATCGTTTCGATTAATCCTAACCGATTCATCGTTTTGACTTACACTATTAATCGAATTATCGTTTCGAACGTTACGATCATTACTTTTACATTTCCGATCATCATGGTTATTGTGTAGTTTGCTAATTTCTGGTACAGTTTCGTGTTTGGGTCTTTTGTTTGGGCGTGTAAATTGTTTGGGATTATTTAAATTTGCCTGGGAGTGGTCGCGATCGGAAATATTGGACCGAGTGGGTCCAGGTTGTGAGTGAGATCAAAGTTTCTTATGGGAGTCGGTGCTGGCGTTCCTCAAGGATCCGTATCTCCTGGTGGGAGGTGGCGCCGACGCGGTCTCGCGGTCCAAGCTGGCTGCCCGCAGGATCAGCCCCCTGGATTGCTGCACTGAACTCTGCGGCTGTATTCGAATGATAACATTGCATACATTTATATAGGCTTAAAAACTCACGGGAATTTTTTGGGGTCGCCCACCTTTTTTTGGACCTATCCAGGTTCCTAACGTAGAGTTCTAATCAATTATAATTTAAGTAGGGTTTTTTTTTCTTTCGTAATGGCTGCTTGGTTTTTTAGTCATTTTGCCAATGACGAGCAATTTGTAGTGTTAGTAACAGTTTTTGTATTCATAGCTATATTGCGATTCTAAATGGAAAAATGACGTCATTCAAGTAAATTAATTCTGGAATTATCTACCGGTTCTCCAAGTGATCCAATACGCTGTTGCCTGTGTCCTGGCCGACTTGGGCGCTCTGTGAAGGAAGTTTCTAAGGATCTCTGTGAGGATTCACTGATGGAACGCGAGAGCAGATGCGTCGTAGATGAGGAGTTCGAGTCCTCGATATTGGAGTACTCATCTGGGCTGTCGTCTCGCAATGGAGTGTCAGATTCCTGTCACAGAAAGGGAATTTTTATTTAATATAATACGATGATGTGCTAAAACCTTAGACTGAGTCTTACAACGTATTTTTATGCTGATTGATCAGACAGTATTTATTTCGATGTTGATTTGACTTGGTTACTTTATAAATACTAGGAGTACTTGCCTCTTCTAAGTCTCTGAGAGTCGTGGGATAGTGCAGTCTTCTAATGTCTTCTCTCTCCTTCTCGCGTTCCCTCTTCTCTAGCTCATCCGCCAACATCATCACTTCCCAGTCACCTCCACTACCTAGAACAATATTCGTAATATTCCTCTATGAGTCAATTGAGCAAGATTTTCCAAATGTTCTAAGAATGAGTAGATAACTAGGTATTTATTTGACCAGAATATTTATACGAGCAAAGATATCCCCTGTATATCGGAAGAGGTGACTAATACCCTTATTAGCATACAAATTCATACGACGAGGAGTTGCCGATCGAATGCAAACGTTGTTTTTTTCTTTTTAGAAGCGAAGCTTTTGCAAGACCCTTAGAGATGTAGCCCAACATCGTCCCTGCTTTTTGTCTTTAGTCGATTCTCCTGTAAATACCTCGTATAGGCGAAAAGCTGCTATGACTGCTGCTGATGCTGGCGCGGCCGCGACGTGTGCTGCTGTCTATGAACTCCTCGAAGACAGGCGTGCGCGGGATTGACTCAGAGTCGCTGCTGGATGTTGATGCGCTGAGCACAAAATTTGACAATAAATTTGGTTAGCGACGCCATTTAACATTCGTTTTAAAACACTGACTAACTGTGCCAGTTTGGAACCCGCGTTACACACTTAATGCAAATTTCTCATCATGGATGCAATTGTCAGAACTGAACCAAACTCAAACGGGACCACACAAGAAGCACCAACTTTAAAAAACAGAACCATCAAAATCCGTTCATCCAGTTGAAAGTAAGTAATAAACAAAAAAATCAATTGAATTGAGAACCTGCTCTGTTTTTGAAGTCGGTTAAAAATATAAACCATGACAACATAACTCTATTTACTTACTTATCGCTCCAACTGTATTCATTGGGCATGTCGAGGACGACTTCATTGCAGTTGTTCGCTGGTTTAGCGGCAGAGTTACGATGATAGCCGAACAAGGATCCTAAACTGAACTTTCTATGCTGTCGCTGGCTTTGCCCTGATAGAAAATTATGAGTATGAGTGCATGACTTTCTTTTTTATTTAAATTTTATTGTTATAAAATAGAATCGGCAATTCTCAATTAAAACCATATTGAGGAATGGCTGAGTAGCAGCTCGAAATTGTCTCAAAGAGAGGGTAAAGTTGACAAAGTCGCTGTAAAGTAATTGTAGGTAATTAAATTATTACTTAGAAATTTATCATTTCTTTCATGAACTGTATCCAACATTTTATATTCCGTCTGGTACCTAGTAACGAAACGGGATGAATATTTCCTTAAATCACTGTGCACGAAATTTCAACTTACTTTTATCGCTCCGACCAGTATGATGCATTCCAGTATCAACAGACAACGTCTTCTTGATTTTGGATTTCGTGCTGTCCAAATGACTTCCAAAAAAGTGGAATGGATACATTGTCCGTCGACTGGTGCGTAAGCTCGACTGCTCCGGACTTAACAACGACCTATCTTCAGATGTCGTTTGCGGAGATATTGGTCTGTCAACAAAACTATTATTAATGTTTTTGGAAATAGTATTATAAATATTATTGATTGAGATTCGAGTTGCGTTAAGACGTTTCTCTACCTGGTCAAATCTTGCATCTCCATGGTCTCTTGGTCACTTTGATCCTCCCATGACTTCCTTTGTTTAAGCCTCGCTACGCGCTTTTTCGAATAGGTTCCAGCTTTACCGTCTAAGTTCAAGTCTAACCTCTTTGATTTGGCAATAGTCCAATCTTGTTTACTGGATAAAGTTTTATCAGCTCTGGCGGAAAGTGATTCTGCCAAACATTGAAGTTCTGCATATGAAAGTTTAGACAACTCAACCTCATCTGTTATTTCTGTTAGTGATTCGTCACTAAGGTCATCGTGAGACGTTCTCTTAGCAATTGACTGTTGATCTGTATCTTTAGGCTTGTCTTCTTCAGCAGTCTCTTCACTTACAGTCGGCGGAGATGTCGCGAATACGGTATCTAGAGAATCGCCTCTCTGCAAAATAAAACATGTTGTTGTATCTTAAAAAAGATGTCATCGTAAATCGTACGATATTTAATCGCAAAAATAGCAGCAAGTATATTATTTTTAAATAACTATAATAATCACCATAAATCCTTCTTCGGCTCCAGAGACATCCTCACTCCCAGAGCTACCATTTTTTGACAGTTGTTCTGTTACTCTTAAACGATTCATATCTACTGTTGAATTCAATGCTGCTGTAGCGTTCGATGATTGCAAACCCAATCTTTCCAACTCCTGTATTCTTCTTTGTAATTGGCTTATGATTTCATCACGTTTTCTGACTTCATTTTCTAGACTGTTAAATCTAAAAAACAATTTTCTTTCACAATAAATATCGATTACATTAGCAATAATGCAAAAAAAGTATCTAAGTTTTTTACCTTTCTTGAAATTTTCCCTGTACTTCATGTAGATGACCTTGTATAACCTGCTTTATGCCTAATAGAACTTCTCCAAAATATTCTTGTTCTTCTATGGAACCTGAAATATAAGGAATCATTTTTAAACGTTTTATTTGACATTAAATAATATCAATTTTAATAACAAATACATAATGAACTTTATTTATAATTACCTCGCAACCGTTTTCTTTGATTTGTAACAGCTGATATCAATGTGAGTTTGGACTTTTCGGGAGGAACTTTGATATCTTCTGGTCTTAATGACCTAATGTCGTAAGCTGGATCGAGACTTTGTTGCATTTCATACTCCGCTTTTACATTTAAGTTAAAATCTTGAGAAATCATATCTTCACTCTCTGTTTCTGTTATTTGATTTATAGCCACAGTAACCGGTGCATAATCTGTTTCTGATATATCTGGATCGGGATCTGGGGGCGGTGGAGGTGGTTGTAGTGGTTGCGATACTGTTTCTTTATGAGATTCTGGCAGCTCAAAAACGTCATCTGAGACATCTGCTGGTGAACTTCCTGGAGGAGATGGTAAGGTATGTCGATGAAATGTTACGCTTTTAGAAAATTTCGAGTGTCTAGCTGCATATCCTTCCACAGTAGGGGCTCTTATTATTCTCTTTAATTCATTACTTCTTTCCGGACTTTGGGCGGGAGTTACGTCTTCGGAAAGTTTTTTCAATATAGATTTTAAAGTTCGCCTTTCGAGTGTTTCATTGGAGCCATGACTACCTATTGAATCTATAGATTTTCTTTTATATTTACGTTTATCCATTGTACTGCCTTCAGAGTGACTTCTTGTAAGTGTATCGCCTAATAAATCTTCGGAGGAACTTGTGCAATCTAGACTAGAGCTGCGGATCTTAACGACCTTTTCTAATTCTGCTAACTTTTGCCTTTCATTTAAAATTTTTAGCTTTTTTACAAAGGGAAGTCCCCCATACTCTGGTGACAAATCGTCTATTGACTTATATTTTTTAGCCTTCGGCAGTAACATAGTCCCTGCTGTAATCGTACTTCTAGCATCACTTGCTTTTATGATATTATAATTTTTAGTGCTAAATAAGTCTAAGGATTTATCCTGGACGGGTTCTGAAGGGCTTGTTAAGCATATTTTAGGCTTATCTGTATTAATATTATTTCTATCAATTTCAATATTATTATTGTCTATTTTTACAAGCTCTGCAGTAGTAACTAAAGGAGTACAAATATTTACATTATTTTCTGACGAACCTTCTACTACTGGTTCTTTTGTGGCAGGATCGACATCTGTTTTTTCCTCCGTACTTGATTTACTGTGGCTTTTGGAATCTCCTAGAATAGCAGCTTTCTTTAACTTAGACCAAGGTTTTTTGTTTTTAACTTCTTCTGATACTTCTTTAGGTGGAACCGGAGTTATTTCTGCTGCTGCTTTTTCGGTTATATTTAGTTTACCTTTATCAGATGTATTGTTATCAATTTCTTTAGATGATGGTCCACTACTTTGCAGTAATTTTAGTTTATCGCGAAACGTAGAACTTACAAGTTTTGCTGGTGATTTAATTTTACTAACAACAGAATGTGGAATTGAAATAAGACTACTTTCAGTTTTCGGTGTTGGTTCTACCACCGCCGCAGGCTTGTCCGTAGCAGTTTTAATTAATGGTTGACATACTGCAGTACCATCGCTGTGAACTTGCAAGATTCTGTCTCTGAAACTAACTTTTGGTCGCGATGCACCATCACTCGAACCTGATGAATTCTTCCTAGAGGTTTTCGTAGTAGGACTTTGTAATTTACACGGAGAACTAGACTCTGATCCTTTTCTAATCGGACTCAAAACTTTGATCGTGGGACTCAAAGGGCTTTTAATTGAGCTAGGACTTATAGTTTCTGAGCTAGAAGGTTGATTGCTAATTGTTGGAGTTAGTTGATGTTTGTCTCTTTCTTCTTTAGCTTTTAGCAGCAGTAACCGTTGGAGAAGGGGAAGACCTGCTCCTATTACTTCAGGTTCCACATCAGGAGCAGAGCTTGTTGACGGTGTTGGCTGTGGTGGGGTCAGAGAGACCATTGATGAAGTCGAATGCCTTTGCTTAGCCTTTTCTTCACGATCCTACAAAACAATTGAACTTAAGTAAGCTATTTAGACAAAACATTTTTTGTTCATTTCTGATTTTTATTTCTAGTGCTAAATTAGGCCGAAAATAGGTAGTCACCTGTACCTGTTTTTCTTTGAGCAACTTCAGCCGTGAAAGAAGTGGAAGACCAGCGCCTATAGGTGAAACCGATTTTTCTCCATCTTTACTGCCTGATGTAGTTTCGCCATTATCCTGTCCATTTAAAAAGTATATGGATTATAAACCAGACTGATAAGATAATATGAAATTCTGCATATTTGAACTTCTGCAAAACCTCAACCTAAAAGTGTAATCTAAATTATCTATATTAAATTTTATTATTTACATGTTTATGTCTATCCATTTTATTTATTAAATATCTAAACTAATAAATAAAGCTGAAGAGTTTGTTTGTTTGAACGTGCTAATCTCTGGAACTACAAGTCGGATTTAAATTTGTGTGTGATAGCTACATTCATGTAGAAGGTTATGGGCTATCAAGCATTGCGTTACAATTCTTAACGCGGGTGAAACCGCAGGGCACAGCTAGTTTATTTATATGACTTGATGAAAATAATAATATTTACATCTTGATGATGTGCTTGCGAGTCATCGCTGTTAACCCTTGGCATTCTCCTGAGGACCTTGCCCTCAGTAGGTCCAGCTCGTTCCGCCCCCGCCAACGCTTGAAGTTCAAGGGACTCCCCCGACCGACGACACGCACGTGATCGACTGCGAATGGCGTTGCGTATTCCCTGGTGAGGTACACATAATATGAATTAAATACATATTACTATATGTAAATATGATCATTCTATACGATTCATTCATTTTTAACATAGTTAAAGTTTTAATAAATCTAAATTTTTCTAATAGTAGGTTTTAAGAAATTTAATCTTCTTAGTAAAATTTTAATCTTGAAAATTTATGACATATCTATAGAGTAGTCAACTAACGAATGCTTGCTCTCCACTTTTTAATAACATTATATTAATATATAATCTAAAACATCTATTCATATATAGTCTAAAACATTATTTATAAATGTTTATTCCTTTAGTATCGCCAAATTCTTCTTAAAATAGAAAGTTACTTACCTTTACATCGGTACGTAGTTTGTGCACGATTCGTTTTGAAGTGCTATCATCTCCCGGCTTGTCTGGGCTCACTTCACCTGTAGGGAAATAAAATATATTTCTAAAGCAGGCAATTTGCATCTCAAGAAGTTCCCCTTGATTTATTTCTCAAGTAGAGATGTATTTTCGTATTGGAATAATTTCGCTGTTGAATTTTATTTAAGTGAGTTCTTTATTATTATTTTCCTTGGGAAATGTATCGAACATAATGTTGCTGGCAACAAAAATAAATATAACTAGTACATTTGATTGTCTATGAATTATGGCAATACTACTACTACTGTAAATTACTCTCTTCTGTTGTAACGAGTGTCGAGTGAGTTGTGTTGTGCATAAAAAATATAAATATTTCACTACTTCAA
>DWQK01002295.1:0-13454 GCA_018231225.1 Noctuana stator | reverse complement strand
ATTTGTACCATAAGCCAACTACAGCTACAGTAGGATAAAATGCGAGCGAATAAGACTCGGCTCTCACATACGGCGTTAGAGTTGGCGGTGCAGAAAATTCACCTAAGATAAACCAACATTTCAACAACTATATATATAAAAATATAACAGAAAATGCTATTTTTACATTGTCACTAACTTAATAATATTGAATGCCTACATGATTTTATCACCTCCCTGTATTCTGCGAAAAGAAAATATCGTAACATAAAAATGTTTCTTACTCGAATCCCTACCTACTGCCAAATGGACCTGCGTATTTTTTACCTTCATTTTGTACAAGTATATAATCTAGAATGTTTGTTTGTGTTGTACGTTTGTACATGTTTATCGACTTTTTCATTTCATTTCAACTGAGGCCTTGTTCTCAAATAAAAATAACATCTAGTTTTCCTTTCATTATTTAGTTTACTATTTCAGTGGGAAGACAATCCTTTTAGAGATAAGAAGTTCAAACCATAGTCCGTTACGTTGTCTATATGCACATGTTATAGCCAAATAATAATATAAGAACATATATTACCTAAATAAAATAATATTTTACACGTCATTCTTCGCCAGTAAAAAACGATGATTACATTTTATTACTACAAATTTGTTATAAATAATATGTTTCGAGGGTAAAATAGTACCTTAGTTTAGAGATTTCCGGTTATTGACAAGTAGGCACATTATAGATGTCAGAAAATGGCATATCTTCTTATTTTTGCTAATCTGAACAAAGTAAGCCTGCTATACAAATTAGGTTAATCCGGAGATTTCCCAAACACTAATTTAACTCTAATATTGGAGTTTTTACCTCATCATCAAACAGTTATATAAAGAAAAATTAATGATAGATTTAAGTTCGAAAACCTACGGCTACCTCTATTTTTAACACAAAGTTAAAATAAAAAACTGCATAATTCCACAGTCCGCGATATTCTACAAAGAAAAATATCCTCAAAATCCGATTCTTCTCATTCCAACGTGAAACAAAACATTTATCCTGTATTTACCGCAACATACTGTGTTAACAAAATAATGTGAAAACGTGCGCTATTTGCAATTTCAGCTATTTGTTATGAAAACCCCATTCTGACCTACTTCAGAGTAGGCGTAAGTGTGTTATTATTTATTGTTGTCAGAACAGAGCACCCCTAAATTAAGTAGACCCTTTGAACTACAGTTGGGTATACATTTTTCGATTATAATAATATGGGAAAGCGAACTGTCTATAGTTCGTGAGGAAGAAAAGACATTATAATAATAAATATAGATGTCATATCAAGTTCTATAATAGGTGTTGGTCTTTGTACCTACACAAATATCGCTGTAGCTGTTACTAAAAAGCGAAAATTTTAGTGTGCCCCATCATAAAGTCCATCATAATTTGGAAATTCTAAATAATAGCAGATTCTGATAAATATAGAGGTACACCTAAATATATCATGTAGAATTTGGATGCTGAGTTAATTTCATTTAAAAATATCACAGTAAAATAGCGTCCACATGTTATTTAAAACCACTATTAAGCACATTCCGCAGAAGCAAGTTAAACATTTTAATTAAAGTTAAATCATTAAATAAATTACAAGCCAAACAACACAACAGACTCTACTCTACTTCTTTATTTTCTTTTTACTATCTCGTAACTAATATGTTTTCATCAACTTTTTTACAAAAAGTAATACAAGGTCTGCGTCAATAGCGCCACGGTAATAAATGACACAGTCATAAAAAAAGAATGGAAAATAAAATGATATAAGGAGCGTTCTAGCATTAGCGAAATCTTTTCCTCCAATTTATCATTCTTACGTAGCAAAGTCCCTATTACGGTCCGCAGTAGTTGAAGACATACATGCATTCGCCTTACGTTATAAATAACAGTTGTGAATTTAATACGAACTAACAAATGGACACAATTTAAAAACATGAGAAATTTTTACAATCTGCTGTGAGAAATTTGCAATGAGAATTTGATGAATATATCTAATTTGCATTGTCACCTGACTCTGTATTTTCCATGATATCTTTAATACTTTCGTGGTTCAAATGACACTAAACGCTGTCAGTTTTTGCTGTTTTATTTTAAGGTGTATAACATGTACTTAATAAAAGTCAAATAAACCCATCAGTTCATCTCCTTTTAGCCATGGGCGACCCGGCGGAAAGACAGCAAAAAAACTCTCGGTACTACTTTAAAGTAGAGTGACCTATAAGACTTTGTGTACCTAAGTGGCTTATCTTGGACCTAATGAGCGTATGCGACTACTAATCGTGGCCGTCAGTGCATGTTATTAACATTGACTAATAACATTTTTCTTTCAGAATGGATCCCGGACGCTGTACAGACATCCTGTGGACAGTGTTCTGAAAAGCAGAAATCATTGGTGGCCCTCGTCATCAAAGCAACTATGGATAAGTTACCCGATGACTGGGCAAAAC
The DNA here is from genome assembly GCA_018231225.1 of Noctuana stator. Classification (NCBI taxonomy): domain Eukaryota; kingdom Metazoa; phylum Arthropoda; class Insecta; order Lepidoptera; family Hesperiidae; genus Noctuana; species Noctuana stator. The sequence goes on along the minus strand of DWQK01002295.1, from coordinate 10,988 downwards.
TGTCCAAGCAGTTCAACGAGAATGGCCAACACGACGCTCAACTCAAAGAGTTCCTCGATAAATACGGCTCATAGAATAGAAAATTGCAAAATATACTTACATTGAATAAATCAATGCACTGACATATAATATCTATAAACACTTCTAACATGAATATGGATTTTACAAATTACTATTTCTAAATTTTCTGCGATTCCCGTATTCTTTGGTTCCTCATTATTTAGACAATATAAGTACAATATTTATTTATGTATAACAAAGAAAGTACATAACATTTTTGATATAAATATATTTATTTTAAAACCCAATGCCGTCTTTTATTTTATGTGATAGTGTTCGTTTCATTACGGCCAAACATTTGCCCGTTCTTTTACTAATAAAAAGGGAATACCAGGAAATATTCGGCTTTGGTCGTGCAGATTATTGAAATTTTTTGCTTATCTTTTTAGCTTTTACAGAAATGAGTTCCTATTCTACGTTTTAAGGTAGATGTACGAGTATGTAAGTTTTTTATCTCCGTAGAAAAAGTACGAATAAAAAGTACACTCACATATCTGTTTTCCAAGTTATTATATAACCTCATATGAAGCTTTTTTTATATTTTTGAACATTTAGTAGACTAACTTAAAAATAGTCCCGTAAAATGTGCTCACTCCATTTTCTTCCCATAAAAACGCTGACTAACAAAGTCGAACCTGGAACCGTTTCATAAAAATTAAAGAAAGCTTGCTTGCCAAGACTTAATCTCCTACTGAACTGGAATGAGTATTAAATTCAAACTACCGTAGTCGAACGTTCTTCGTTGAAAATCATTTCCTTCTAGCTCCATTTAACAATTTAAAATAACCGTTTAATAATTAAAATAAAACTTAAGAGAATCGAAATATTTACACCTCCAAAAATAAATTATTAATATCCGAAAAATATAGTTATATTATTTTGATATCTTACTGCATCGTAATTTTCTAGCCACCTATATACTGACTGAAATATATATAGGTATACAACAGAAATAAATGTGTTAGGTATAAATTTAATATCATTACTCAATCCACTTGAGATGGCATTGACACACACTAACTACAAGCATCAATTTGCTATAGGTGCCTTCTATCAGACACGGAGCCAGAAAAAAGATTTTATCATATTATTATATTTAAAAATTGTTTTATCAGGTACTAAGCTTCCTACTTTAAGAATAAATAGAAGTAATGTGACTTCTTTAAAGTAATTTTTAAGGTTCCATTTTGCCCTTTTAGACATTTAAGTTCCGAGTACCTATCTCTAGAAATATATTGGGCTATAAATAACACAAATGAAACTGCAATGTGGTATCTAAAAGATTTCTACAACGCTCCACGAACTAAGCGATAAAACAAGTAATAAAAATTACTTTAATTTGATTCTTTGAGGAACCTATAAACATTTTTCTTACAAGAATGCCTTTTATTATCGACGAATGTTTTTGTGCCAGTCGAGTTATTATGGAAATTTTACGAAAATTTACCTACTTTGATTGCTATGTTTAAGAAGCTACTGTCTTTACAGCTAAACTATTCAATGTACACTTTTAAACGAATTGTTTTTCTATTTTTACACCTTTTTATTCTTTTTTCTCATCCAGTCTGGGTTATTGTTTTGAAATGATCACTTTCTTTACAGATTGCTGCAGAGGGTCCTTTCGACCGAATGTTGATAACAACCGCTCTCAACTTTCTTGAGACTCTCAAATATTTCATACCTTGCTGAAACACGAAAATATAAAAGATTTTACCCCTAACACTTGTCGACGCGGTTTGCTTTAATCTTGTGAAAATAAGTCTCAGAAATCGCTGACTTGTAAAAGGAAAACGTGGAAACACTTTGTAAGTAGATACAATGAAAACTTCATGGGAGGTATTAGATTATTTCATGCGGCGCGAACTCAGAAACCGCGAATTAAGTAGTTTTTTTTACGTACTTACCTTTTTTTATATAACAACCTCATTTATTAGGCAATAAATAGTAATTAAACGGGCTACAGATAAACATATTGAACGGAATAATTTCATCATTTGAAACTAAATTAAATAAGGTAATATTTTAATAATAGTTCTTAACTTTAATAAGGTTTCCGAGTAGCCCCCTCATAACCGTAGTGGTGAAATATGGCCAGCTAATTGCAAATTCTGTATTGATATAATGTAAAACTGAAAGCTTTTACATATGTAAATACGGAAAACATGGAAATTACCAGTTGTTGCAATGTCCTATTATATTATCTGTAGATAAGCTCGTTCTAGGCTAGTTATCTTCCTCGTTGCTTCTGCTTAGTAGTGTGACATAAAATTTACATAATAAAATGTCATGTGAATTTGGTAGTTCTCATTTATTTTGTCCTATTGAAAAGGATTTTATTGTAAAAAGTGAGACCAATTCGTACTATTTTAGTTTTATTGTATACTGTTGGATGTTTGTTTTTTCCTTGCTTTGTTCAGTTTGGCAAACAATAAAAAGTGGTTTAAACATTTCTAAAACTACAAATTTTATAACAAAACGTGGTGGCGGAATAGGTATACGTCGCGTGTTTTCCAAAAGTTCATTTACCTACCTTCTTGAAGTTTTTCATTCATAAAACTTTGTATACGTGTACCTATCCTTTATATCAACGATAATTACCTAAAATGAGTTAGCATAGTGTTCATTGGAGGTGTTTATATAACTAACTGTGCCACGCGGTTTCACATGCTTTAAGAATAGTAACGTAATGCTTCATAGCCTATAACCTTTCTCATGAATGTAGCTATCATAATATACAAAAAGAATTTTTTAAATCGTTTCAGTGAGATTAATACGTTCAAACAAACAAATTTCAGCTTTAAATAATTAGTATAGATTTAGAAACAGCAGAACTTTAATCATTTCTCATTTTCCTAACAAATTATTCTATTTTCATTAGGCACCTACTTACATAACTGAACGATATGAACTCAGTCCGGTAATTCACAATATTCCTAGACATCTGAATTTGAGCTACTCGTATGTAGGTACACTGACCCACTCAACCTCAATATCGCTATCTACACTGAGTGTCATTAAAACGGGAACGATTTATGAGTTATACCCACCTGATAAACTCAAGTTGATATTTTACAAATATAATATTAATATAATGTATATTAAGTAAAAATGGAAAATTTAACAGAAAATATTTGGCAGGTACCTATGTACACCCGGCGAGTTAAGTTTTTAAGAAATTGGAAATCTAGGAAGAATAATTAAAAAGGCAATGAAATTGTTTTGCTGATAAAGGCTAACATTTTTTATATTTAAATCAATGATGTTTTTTTTTTAAATAAACCGAACCGTTCGTAAGAATACTCTTGTACAAACATTTGAATTATTGGATATAAAAATAGGCGTCCACTGACTATTTCCTTTATATCAAGACCTTTCCCAACTTTTCTATAAGTACTTACTAAGCAAAAAAATGATGAATTCCATAAAGCAACCTGCTGATGTTAAGATTTGACATAAAAAAATTAAAAGTAAAAATATGCCATGTAGCCTATATAAATAAGAGTCAGAATAGCGTGAAAAGAAAACAAAGCAAAATTGAATGCCTGGAAAACCTCGACAGTATCTTATTCACAATATGCGCGGAGCAATATACCGAGATTGGAGGGGAATTTGTTCCGTACTAGAGTGAACGAGTTTATAAGCATTTCGAACCCAGCTCGGAACATTCCAAAACAATTTTCACAATAATCTTAAGTGATGTCGCCGACAGTAATCCTTACTACGAACACAAACGATTATTTCTAAAACAAACGACCCGACTGTGTGATGTAGTGGCTACCACGCCAGTCCACCATTCGAAGAGTCCCGGTTTCGATCCCGTCCGGGGAAGAAATTTAAATGATAAATTTGGATTTCAGTTCTCGGTCTGGGTGTTTGTACTGTTTGTGTAATTGTAATTGTATGTGTCCATAATCCAAAAATTTACGAAAATATTCGTAATAAATATAACGTATGAAATAAGAATTGTTGTTAATAGTGATGTGCCGAGAGCTTGACTCAGATCACTTCATTAACAGAGAACAGAGAAGTAAGTTATACAACTCTGCCCAAAGTCTTTGCGGTTTAAGAGGTCGTTTGACTAATGACTTCTTCTTTGCGACATCTTGATTAGGTAGTCTGAAAACGGTGCGTCGATCATTTTTCAGTGCCGCGCATGAATTCATTTACTTTGTTGATTCATGCATTCGGTACGGTATAAATAAAGGCTCTAAGGTTACGATTAATAATATATTTTTTCATTAAAAATTTAAAATTATCGATGTTACGTATTGATATTTTAAAATTTTACGTCGGTAGAGTAAGTAGGAGTAGATATAATTAGAGTAAAATGATATTGTTATTTTATAGGTAGGTAGGTATGTAGATAGGTATAGATCCCTGATGAGAAACCGTATCAAATTTAATCGTGAATTTTAGAAGAAAATATTTTTATAAAAACATTGCGTATTCACCAAGTAAGTACTTACGCATAGTTGTGTTAAAGGCGCAGACGATGTAAAAATAACACCAAAACTCTACATAGCATTTTGATATTAAATCAATGTTATCACAGACTAATTTGTTTATTAGATTTACTAAGCGTAATATCGGAGAATTGTTTACTTTGCGGCTAATGTTAGCGTGATTATAATGATTTAATTTCATCAGGAGGCAACAGGGGACACGAAATGATATTTTTGTTATTTTTATGAAGCGATTAAACTTTATAAAGTTCCTTTCATGTTTTAAAAGCAAGAGCGCTTGTATTGAGACAGCAACATTATATTGAATACCTATTTTTCAAAAGCACGTATCGAGGTATCGCGTTTCGATTGGTATACAATCCGGAGCTTCTGTACCCGCCCTGACGCCGTTACGTGCTTAGGTACAAGTTCATTACTGTCTGCAATTGATGGATATCTGTGGTAGATGAAGGGAGGAAGGGAGGTTGAAGAAGTCACTTTCATCAACGTCGCTCTTTTTGTTATCTGCCACAGAAAATCTTTGATACTGCTCTCGACAATTTCAGTTACCGCATGCCTGTACAAAATGAAATTAGTATTACGGACTATTAAAAAAATACTAAAAAATGAGACTTTATTATAGTATGTTAAAGAAAAGCAAGAGATTAACAACTTTCTTAACTGACTAGAGCCTGTGAGTTATCAAACAGTAAATTATTCGTATCCCGTTTGGAACTCAACCACCATAAAAGCAAGAATTTGTTTGGAGGATTTTGTTGCATGAATATTAATGGCATTTTTACGGCAAACGAGTAAGGTATAAAAATTACCGAATGAATTATTGCGCTATAAAATTTGCATAACGTGACGCAGTTGCCACCCGAAAATTAATAGCTTGAATATTTTCTAAACACCCTTCTGCTTTCACGCGAAACTTTCAATAGGTACAGTTCATCGTAAAACTTCGCAATTTAAAATCCCGACATGATGGCAGATTTTAATTGATAACAAGAAATATTCCTATATGAATAAAAGAAAAGGTTGCTATAGAAAAAGACATTTTAATTTTTAAATATCTTAGGACTAGTTTAAAAGTTTAAAAGGTATAACATTTTGAATAATTATGCTTGATAATGATACCTACTCGTAAAAGCAAGTGAGCCTTGAACACCTACTATAAATGATAATTTCTATTAACGCTTTTGAAAAAGCATACCTACCCAAGAGTATATAATTACACTTGAGGCAAACGAGGTATTTTATAATAGTAGACTATTCTTTGATGTTGACACTTTTTTTATACCTAAGTCTAGATTGACTCTAGCCAGTTTTTAATTTATGCTATAAAATTATTTGATAAACTTTCGCTTAAAACGGAGAATACCTATTTCACTAATTAAGTTAATTACTGCAAAAAATGTGTGATAATAATAGTGTCTGATGTCAGACATTAAGGATTCACATTAAATGTTGTCAAATATATTGGGATAATGTTTACGGCGCGTCATCCCCCAGGTCCTCTTTTTATGGTAGCTTACTCGTATCATATTTAGCAATAACACAACTACACACTTTCACATAACTGAAAACCTATATGGGTACAAGTACGAGAAACACGAGGGACTCATACATAACCGGGACACACTTTTAATTGGCGTTTATCTTCCGCTTACACTAGCTAGATGATACGCACTGGAGCACGTGTTTTAATTAAAGCTTAACATTAACTATCTGAACTTAAGATACACACGCCACAAGTTATATGACACCTTACGCTTGCATAGTTCTCGTATAAGGGAAGGTGAATTCAAAGTCAACAGTGAACTATTTTCCCAACATGGAAATGGTTTAATCGCGTGTCTCACCTAAGATGACACATTTAAAAAGGTTTAAGAAAACCAAAAAATGAGCTGATGAATTTGATACGAATGAAAATGTAAAATATTCACATATGATAGTTTATTAAAGCTTCAAGCAAATGCACTAAATTTCATAGGTTATCGTATAGATGACGTGATGTTTGTATAATATATTCATGTTATTCCACGCATTTCTCCTAAATAAAATCAGTAAAGTGACTATTTACTTCAACTTAGGGAAAGTTTCATTAAAGTTTGTTCAGGACTTTGCAAGATTTGGACTAAATAGTGGTACTAAACTTGTTAAAGTTTTAAACATGAGATACGTATGTTGAGCTTTTACTACTACTTTTAATATTCATTTTAAATTTTTTTTTTTTAAATAATTGTAATTTTTTTTTAATCTATTTAAAAGAGAGAATAATAATTTTTTCTTTTAATTTTATACTAAAATATTATTTACTAGAACTAAAATAAATGTCTCTTTCAATTACGTATGTAAAACCCACTACTTCAGACATATTTTACAAAAGTTCGTCTACCTTTTATCATAAGGTTATGAAATGTGATATTTCAGGAGAAAAAGTACCTACTTAAGATAATTAAGTTGTCTAGGACAGATAAAATTATATTTATTTCAATTGGTTATGACTTTCTTATTCAGAAAACTCTACTCAAATTCAAGTACGAAAAGATATTTGACTCCTGCAAGTGGAATTAGCCACTGCTGAACACGTGACTTTTTCCAGTCCTAATACTCGCTAGCTAAAATTGATAAACTGAATCTCTTTCATTACCTCTATGTTTTTACAAGTCACTTGTAAGACATGTCGTTTAAAGCTCTCTCATGCGATCGATTAACTTTTCTTGTACTTAGACTACAGTAAGGTACTTACCGTAAAAAGTAACGTTACTCTTTGTCGTCAAATAGTGCGTCATTGAGTGCCTTGAAGAAATACGTTAATGAAGTTTTGATTACAATTTGTGGTACTTTTGCTGTAGCGTGGGTGTTAGGCGGTGTGATTACATTAGAGGCCGCGATCTGAAATTCACAAATTATTAAAACGAAAACCTTTTTATGTATGGCAGCAACGTAAAATGTCTTTGAACGTAACTTTCAAAGGTAGAATAAATTTTTTTAGTATTGGCGTAAGTACCTATTTAATATAACTCTTGAAATCAAATGATACAAATACAGAGTTTATTAGTGGCTGTCTATAAAATTGAAATTTAACTATTCCCTAAGGGAAGAGAATATTTAAATGCTTTTTTAACACAGTCATGTTTTAACTCACTCTATACGCTTCAGTTATGATAACTATTGCTCATTGCCTTCCGTCTTGTGATTACTAGTGAGACATCAAAATATCGTTAGCGTACTCGTAACGCAACGCAAGCCCAATTTATAATCGTCGAGTCTATAACACTGAAAAATACAGTTGACAACGTTTGGAAAACATCGTTCGGATATTAGTGCCTACACCCGTGCGAAGACGGGATGGCTAGTTAAATTTAAGTTAAAAAAATACTTAGTTAAAAAAGAGTCAATGTTTCTGGAGACTACTTCAGTAATATCTACAAAATAAACTTCACTAATAAAATGAATAAAGTTACTAGCCACACCAACCGAACTCACTACCGTCTAAAAATATAGCGAGTTTCCGTAACCCCTTCACAACTGTGAAAGTTATAATCAATCATTTATGAACAATCTTGCACGAGAATAAACAAGGTTCGTACCAGTTCGTCCCTGGAATTTCCCGCCTTCTATGCTACGAGAGGGGTTGGCTTAAATAAACAACCCAAAAACAAGACCAGCCCTTTAATTACCTCGAGATCGTAATAATAGACCATAAATTAGAGTAGAAATGCTTGCACACATTTAGCAAATATTGTTATAACTACCCTATTTTTAATGATATGCGTAGTTGATAAATAGATATAGAACGAAAATATTTGTGACAACAAACTTATTGTTTGGCAAGAACATTATCAGAAAGAAAGGAATTAAACAAATATAAACACAAATATACGAGTAAGTACAGGTCACCTGGCCTTATGAAGTTAATGCAACCCAAGGACACCCATGTCCATCCTCAAATATAATAGAAGTCCTATGTAAGGTTGTATGTTTGAGGTTGCATTAGGTTTTTCGATCTAGTTTTAGGTTTTTAAGAAGAAAGTAGCAGACAAATTACATTAAATCTCGTTTCGACTCCTCACTTTGCCAAAAGTATCCGACGCTACACTAGACCTGAATATTAATGAAGTAAAGACCGCATAATGAACTCTACTTTTACTTCTAAAATTAACAAGTTGCAAGTCTCCACGATCACAACAAGGAGTCTGTATGGAGCATAATAAATACGTAATAATTTGTAATGTCCCAGTTAGGTTTCAGTTTCATTTAGGTACGTCGTGAATTATCCGGCTCCTTTTTTCTTTGTCCAATGATATATTTTACTACCATTAATGTCGGTGGTTATCGAGGAAAATGACCTAATAATTCTGACTTCCGGAAAAATTATGATAGTGAAATAGCGACGTCATTTGTTTATTTTTAGCCGACTTTATAAAACTAGAAGATTTAATTCGTCTTTATATCCCTTTTTGAATATTTCTAGCTTCATAACTCCGTCAATTTTTACCTATTTTTCCTGCATGTTAGTTTACTACTCATAAATGATAAAAAAATAGACTACAATGTATAAAAGGCTCGTTGTAAAATGTTTGCATAAATGCCTTTGTTTAAAATTTATTATTGTATTCCCAATTTAATCATCATTTATATGACCATTTAGATTGGTAGCCGTTGCAAGGATTTCGACGTTACAATTTATGAATTAAGAGGATAATAAAACAAGAAACGCAATCAAAACACATATATTTATTTTATTCACAACGTTCACGTAATGTAAAAAGAATTTATTAACCTTCCATTCCAATCAATTTAGAAATTTTAATCAATTATTTCTACATAGACTTCAATGTTGCAATAAGGATATTTTATTTACAAAAAATGCAGATCTTATGTAAAATATTTCGTTGACAAGCACAATTACTAACTAATTAATACCTAGACTGTAGGTTTAAAACTTATGACCTTAACAGTAGCCCTAGTAAGAGTTTTTGCAGTTTACGATAAACGTAATTCAGAGTTTCTCCGTACATCGACTAGCAGCGCCCCTAGCGAATACGGGAACAACTAAGTGTGGACCGTATTCATTGCTCGTTTTCTTATTGAAATGCAACTTTATACTGTACGACGTTGGCAATGTATGGCATGATAGTTAGCTCGATCATGTTTTTCTAAACTGTCAAAACTCGTACTAAGCCCCCAGGCTTAAATTGACGAAAGCCACTTGTCGCTCTACTAAGACAATATTGTGCAGTACATACCTACATAGAGTAGAAGGTAAATTTTTCCGCATGAATGCAGACCGGGCAAAGCCTGGTATTACAGTGACCATATTTATAGCTGCCGGAAGATTTATATAATATAAAATCGAATTTGAAGAGGTAATAGTCTGAAAAGTTTTACAATCTAAACTTTATTCCCTGTAGATTGAAAGCAAGATAGGTAGTTGGATTTGAAATGCACATATATCCGCGATTTTTACTGCAGTGGATGCCTTAAGCTATTGGGGATTCTGGTTTTATAATCTCTAAACTCTAAACTGTACTCTTAAGAGTTTTAACTACCTGAAAATTTTATTTTCCAATATTCCTTTATAATAACACTTTAAAAATTCATTATTCCATACCATACTTCGTATAAGCAAATGAGCATGCATTCATTATCTTAAAATTATAAAATATCTTCTAAATAAATAAAAATATAATAAAAGATCAATACATAATCTTTTTTCTTTTTCTTTCTTTGTATTTTGTTCTTTAATAGAATCAGGAACATTAACGTTACTTACCTGACCAGAAATTTTGACCGAACGCTTACGCTGCAGAAACGCTAAGCCTAGAGAGACCCAAAAAAGTCATTCGTATGCAAGCATTGATTAGCTAGACCCTGATGAAGCGTCCTCAAACATTCCAGAAAATCAATAAGTAAGCTCTACAAGATCCTCTTTCATCAAATATCAACTTAACATAACATTCTGCATATGACAACATTTCATATGGATACGGGAATAAAATACGAATCGCGAAATAAATGCAAAAAAGGCGGAACGAAGAATACTAGAACAAAGGAACATTAGATTTTTACTTAAAGTCACACAAAATCTTTATTATAAAGCGCACATATCATACAAATTCGATATTCTCGTAGCTAATCTAATAACCTCAATACAACCGTGACAGTCACACTAAAATATGCCAATATACATATTACTTAATCGTATAATGCACGTATTCCCCGGGTCCCAAGTCTGCTATTTATAGCTAGCAGTCATCTATAGCTATGGTCTGTCAATGGCATCTCAAAGATTATTTTGACAGTTTTGATAATCTATTTAAAGTTGTTAGTGGTTTTCCAATTATCTATATATTAATACGTGATGCCAAAACTTTGGACCCCTTTTTACGAAAATTGTGCGGACGCAGGAGCATAAAATTTGGCACACTTATAGTTTATGTGCAGGAGAAGTGCAGAACGCTAATATTTTTCAAT
>DWQK01002294.1:0-13464 GCA_018231225.1 Noctuana stator | reverse complement strand
GGCGTCCATGCGTAGATGTCCACGGGCGGCAGCGACCACTTAACACCAGGTGGCCTGCGTGCTCGTCTGCTACTTCATATCATAAAAAATATGGTTCAGATATTGATTTAGGTAATATTTGATTGTATAAGTAGGTATATAGTGTCAATTTTGTCAACTAGATGCAACCCACCCCCCGTCATTGGATCAGAATGTTCAGTCAGTTAAATTGCTTAATTTCCAGAGAAAATTTAACAGCGATTCGGGCTTAGTAACTATCTAAATATAATATAATTTACGCTACATTTCCAATAATAGAAACTGTGCCAAGCCATTGTGGTCTGCGGAGGAGTTGACAATTTATATGTTTCCGACAACCGACTGAGGGAGTCGGCAATGTTGAAATCAGTGATGTGGTTAAATTAATAATATTGATTTTCACTTGAACTAAAAAACTTGAACCTCCAGCATATTTCGATCGTAAATTATGCAAGTAGCAAATGCACTATCATATTTTATTTTAATGCTAACAAAGGACAGTTTGTACCGCAAACGCTGCGCTGTGGCCTTGCTGCCGATGCCGTGTCTAATCGATTCTTCAGTGAATAAATAAAAAAACATTTTTACCTGTAACTTTACGATGTAAATAACCAATTTATAATTAATTTGTAGGAATGTTTATCAGAACCTATCTACTATCCGAATTTCCGAGAAGGCTAAGGTTTGTTTATGTTTCCAGAAAACATGTTGAATAAACAGAGCTGCTGTTAACAGAACAAACTTATTTATTTGCAATTCCTAAAACATAACATCATAGCTCTGCTTTTATGTTCGTTTGAAACTCCGTTTAAAGTAATTATCTAATATTTTAAAAGGAGTTAAATTTGTATGACTTTCTCTTATCATTATTATGACATGCATGATTCGATTTTAGACAAGACAAGTTATACGACTGATGTTGATTAAGAGAGAACTTGAGTATCTCATCTGTCAAGGTATTTGTCACGCGTCTATCTCATTGGTCAATTTTCGTGTCACGTGACCGCTGGCTGGCGTAACTGACGTAAACAGAATGGCTTGAGAGTATGTAATAGACGTATAGTCGCTATAGATAGTCCTGGAATGGTCCTGATTATTAGCTATGATATCTTTTGATAATTATAATCGAATATATAACTTTCTGACATATGTACTTGTTTAGATTTCCTCGGCACAAACCATGGAGTTTTGGTTGATCCAAAGTCAAACTCAATACTGTAGAAGTATTATGAAAACACCTTTTCTCTACAGAAGATTTCCTGGAAATGTAATGTAGAATCTATGAAAGAGGTTTTCTCTAAATAACAAATCGAACGCGCTATCTGCGTGTAAAGTGCAAATAAATCATGCAAAAAGCAAATATACAGCTGCAATGGGGTAGCTACGAGTATTTGTTTATTTGTTGTACATTTACCGAAGAATGAATTTCTATGTTGAGCAAGCGAAGTAGGTAGATGTTTTTTATGGTAGAGAAAAGTGGACATCAGAACGTACAATGGAACTACATTTAGGAGTACCTGACTCGTGGGTGCCATTGACACAAATGAAGATAATTAAACAAACACCCACACCGGGAAGAAATTGACATGGGCATCATTTAATCTTCGGCCCTCTCGGGAATCAAACCCTTCGGATGATCGGCATAGAAAAAACTACACCACAATTCGCAACATATATTATATTTGGAAAGATCCCGAACCACTATAAAGCAAAGTTACTAACAAAATTGTCAAATGTTTTGTTTTCATGCTCTTAAAAGAACCTCAGTGGATAAACATTAAACAGACATTATAATAGAAACAGCCCAGATTGTTTTGTTTGCCAAAACTACTCGGAACATTTCCATTGCTGAGTAGCTTATAAATAATTTATGAACGTCTGTACTGTTTCAGCAATGTAGTTGTTTATTTCGATGCTGTCATCTAAATGATTGTGTTTTATTAGACGTTTTCCGAGATCCTAAAAGAAATCTGTGCGGTTTGTTGCATTGCCTTTGTACAGAAGATTGCTTGTGGTGTGGTCAAGGGCGATATGTGGTTCAATTAACTTTGAAAGTGCATATTATGAACTAAATAGGTGTACATATCAAAAAGTCATGTGTTACACTTACACGTTTTTGTCCATTACCTTGAAAGGTACTGAACTGATTTTGATTAAACTTGCACTGTTCCCTTAGTTGAAGTAAATGTAAGCCAAAAAATCTTTATTGATATACAAAACAAAAAGTAAAACGGGATGACTTAATGCCATTCCGAGTGCTGGTAGAAAATGATGTAGTAGGTGAATCAGGTAAATAATAACAATAAAATTATGTACAAAACAACTAAACTCATGTACAAAAATAAATTCGAATACGATTCGGACTTGCTTGTTTTAAAATTGTGTGCTAATAATATCATTTATCACCTTACGAATACATTCGTTCGCTTACGATAAGCGCATAATTTTATACGTTTTTTACCTCTACATGGGTAACTTTAACATATTCATGAAATGTTTACGAATTTTCAGCTGGTTGGCTACTTGATATCCATAAAAAGCAATTTTCCAAACATTAATCTTGGGACGAAAATGAAATTCGTTGTGGGCGTATGAAAAATGGATTTTGCAAAGGTACATAAAGGGTTTGAAAGCGTCGGACAATAGTTTAATATGTCAGCCAGCCAGGTTGTTTGATTTTCCGTAATATTAGTTTGAAATTCTGAAAAAAAATTGCTGAACAATAATATAGGTACTGGTTGAACGGGGGAGGGGAAGGTTATTTACCCTCGGTTTAGTCTCTGCTGCAGTCGGGTAGAAATATACCTATACGATTTTAAACGTCATTTAAAAAGTCCCAACCTGAATCCACTAAACTTCTGAAGACCCAGACATAGACTTGACCCAATTGGCGCTACTACTTTTCCCGCTACATCCTTCGGGTCTTCAGTATCTGGGGCCGGAGAACAACTTGTGTGTCTTCTTCATGACATTTCCCCATCAGTCCTGTGCTGTGAATCTTGTGGTCTGAACATAATATGTTCAGAACTAATTCCCTTTATGTATGTATAACTATCTTGTTAGGTAAAACTAGTATGCTGTCAAGTGTGATCGAGTTCATATGATGAGGGTCGGTATTGTGACATTACTTGTTTCGATAATGTTTCGATACGATACGGATCTGTCAGTTTTCTCCTTGCAGTTCTCTATAAATTTTACATGACTTCTTGTTATGGATTTTAAATAAGTTTGTCAATGTTACAAAAAATTATTATTATTTAATTGTACACAATATTGTTGGCATATTGAATAACATTATACTTTACTATACTTATAATTGTGTCGCTAACCACAGACAGATCGCGGTCGAATAGTCAAACTGATGTAAAAATCACAGCGAAAAAACACATTAGCGACAAGTCAAGCGAGACTACAGTGAGATAAATCTTATTAATTACTGACGTCACAAGCGACACGCTGAGTTTTCTGTCGCTAACAACCCTATTGTACGTTGACGATGTTCCAAATGACCTATCAACTTCACAGAGAAGTAATTATTACGAAAATTACTTGAACAATGATCATTACATCTTTTTCTTCTTCATTCTTATATATCCGTTGAGTGTTGTTGTAAAATGGTAATTCTTAACATTTACGTTCGTAGTAATGCATACACTTAATATGACCTCAGACATGACTTCTACCCTATTTGAAATTGGATTAAAACCTAATTAAGCCTTAAGTAGTTTTTGTAAAATATGCCTTGTTTAGTAACAGGGGATTTTATTAATATTGCCTAAAATATAGACTTAGTGCCTAACCTCAAGAATTAAGAAATACGCATCATTTTTTTGCTTAGGAACTGTTAAAAATTGAAATTTATCTTAATTTGGGTTTATTTATTATTGTTGGTAACGCATTTGGTGTCATGGCCGCCATTGTGTTTGCGTGAAATGTGTAATTTCACACGTCATTTGTAACGCCAGGGAATATTTGCCGGTGCTGCGAAATGAGGTACAGTGGTGTTGAGAAAGATTAAATGTTAAATAATAAAAATATTAAATAACTAATTATTTTTGTAGTTTGATTCATAATTTTATACGCACTGTCTTGTTTCAAGTTGCAGGGTCAAGTTAAGCCTTCTGCCCCTCTATCGACAGGTATAAAATGTCGTTAAACGGTCGGAGGCCCTTTGGAAGGTTTTTCAACACCCGACACGAGTTGGCCGCTAACCCTTAACCTATCTGCTTTGGAGCACTGTGGTTAAGTCTGCTCCAGGCTTTCCTTGGTTGTATTGAGAGACACATAGCGTAGCAGTGGGCCATAAAAAAAGAGTTGTAGGCAATAGTTTTAAAGATAAAATATTTTTTCCGTATTTGCGCTTTGGAGTTTCGGAACACACAGCTCAGAAAAGCAACAGTAACAAAATCCTATCAATGCATAACATGTATCCTATCTATACATACTATATCATCTTATCAATACGTATAACGTATCAATACATCTTGTAAACAAATACTCGTATTTCAAGAGTAACACATTCTAAGCGTTCTGACACAAGTGCTATAGTACCTACGTTTGCTGAAAACATTTGTACGTAACGTTACCCGATAATTCTGTTTGCAGCCTCGATTCGTATAGCAACTCCGCAAATACACGTAAAATCAACTGTGTATCAGGTATTTACACAAATATTGCGTATACATACTTACTGGTTTGTTTAGCCAGGAATTTCCCGTTAGATTGACTATGTGTGGCTATGTATTTCAGAAGGCAGGGTGCATGTGTAGGTTAAGGTTAAACGCCATTATTTGAGACCCTCACGTGTGACTGTAGGGCGACACTCCTATTAACTTTTTCGGTCTTGACTTGTGCGAAATAAATTGTTTCTTTCTTTCTATTTGAGGTAGATACGAGATTTTTTGATAACTTTATATGACGACGGCATAAACAGGAAGAGTAAATGTTAAATGGAAATATAAAACAACATAAAACGAAAGGAATGCCTTGATACTGATAAAAAATGAGAAGTTACATAAAAGGCTTCGAACTGGTTTTAAAAGATAATAGGAACTTGGATTCAAGGATATATTTAAGGGGAGTATTTACGTGTACTTGTATCTACTAAAAATATCCTACTTCATACTAATTATTTAAATGCGAAAGTTTGTAGGTATGGATGGATGGATGTTTGTTACTCTTTCAAGTAGAAACTACTGAATGGGTTTAAATGAAACTTTACAATAAAATACAGAGTTTATAAAGATATTGCGTGAATTGCTCGTAATACTAAACCAGCGCAATAAATCAAAAATAAACCTGAAAAAGCGTTAACACTCATCAAACCCTCTCTGCAAAGTTGACGTTTGAACAACCATCAATATTGAGTATTGACAGACGTAGCCAATACGCTACGCTATACCTACACTTTCAGAACATGTCGCAGTCACGTCATTGCTACACGTCGAACATGTCACAAGAACATAAGTGTTGCTTGTGACACTTTCGACCTTCAAACTTCTCACTCGGTTGCGCTCGCCGTCGCTAAGTACTTTGTGGTTGTACTCGTATTATAATAGTTATGTTGTTCACGTAATATCAGTTTTTACTACTTTCATATTATGCAGAGTAGGTTTATAGAAGCTGTAATATAAGGGGATCGCATTTTTTCGTGAAATTGGAGCCTACATCGGAGTAAACGAGACATTTCCAATGTCAAAAAAAAAACAAAATTAACTTAGCCTTTTTCGGTATGACCTACGAGATTCCTTCTCAATAACGTGTGATTTTATAACGCGCTTAAAACATAAACGTGAGTTCGATACGTGCCACGCCACCATAAGTATATAATATTTATATATTATGTACTACATGTGACACGCCAATCGTTAAATTATGCGTGGAACTGATAAAACGTAATATGCGCGCCGCGTTACGTGTTTTCAATGTCGTAGTGTAAGGCCCCATTGTTCTAAAACGTGTAACTTACGTAACGTGCACTTTGCAATCATTTTACGTCGTGCTGACAGGGTTGTGCCAATTTATTATAGGAGTTCTGCAATATCACAGCACTCAGCGTAGGTAGAGCTTTATCGCAACAGATGTGTCTGTTTAAACCGTTGCAAGTGTTTGATCATTATTGAAAATGTTCCAATAGCAAAAGATTTTCTTTGAGGTTTCAATAAAATAAAACTGACTGAAATGGTACATTCTATGTATTGTATAAGCATTGGAGGAGATTTTGATTTAAACACAGAATTTACAAATGTTCTCTTATTTTCCGTAGATAGTCATTAAGGAATGTATTAAAGTTTACAGCTTATTATGTTGCTTACTATTACTGAAACATGAAGTCTCTTACAGAGGATGTCTTGAAACGGATCTTGAATCTTTTTTTTCTTATATATATATCAATGTTGTTAATGGAATTAACCTTGACAAGTCTTTCAGAAACCGACGATTAGTTTGTAAAATAAAATAAGAAAGAAAAATTATATACCAACCCGCTGTAATGTTTGGTTTGCAAGGGTATCATACCCGTTTCAATAAAAAATGTCAAGGAAAAATTTAATGTAAATGCCGACATAATTTGTATTAAATTACCGACCCCTATAATATTTTACCGAAATTCGGCCAAAATGTCGTCTGTAAATAACATAATTTCCATGTAATATCATAAACGGAAAACTCCCACCGGCGAAATGTCACGTCGGCTTAATGACGTCCTGTTCCGGGAATTCTCCGTCTTTTTTTTTCAAAAAGTATTAGTTTTTCAAAACTTGTATAAAACAAAGATATTTTTGCGTAGTTAAGAAGTTGGAAAGGAGCAAACTCACTGTAGCAGCGTCAACGCAACTCGTTCAAAGTCCTTCAAAATCTGTATGCCTTATTTGAATTAACTTACTGGCACATTTTGTCATGTCTTTAAGGTCTTCTCTGAAATATAAGAAAAATTGGGAAAAGTTGGGTTAGTGGACTTCACCATGCTTTACGAGAATTTTATGGAGAACTCTCAGGTTTTATTATGATGTTTCGTCGATGAAAGCATGTACTGGTAACTTGAAATATAAGGGATACGTGCGGAGTTCGAACCCGGAGCCACCTGAACATAATAAAACATGACTCTACAACTTAAACTTCGAAAGTGAAACTCAAGTTTTAAAATCCGATTCGTTCACAAAACAGTAGCATCTCAAATTTTATTTTCAACGCAGTAAGATAGTCAAAAAATATTTTCAAGATTAAGAAGAAGTTGATACACCGGTTAATTTCACCGATAAGTCAACCTAATTTCACCAATGTGGGTGGTGAAAGTAATAAAAATAAATTGGTTTCCTTACTGCGTACGTGCGTTCGAGGTCAACGGTCAAACGTGAAATAGGTTGTCTAACTAAATAATATGAGTAGGCAAAAACAACAGACAAGCAATTTCTGTGGTTCGGATATTTCAACGTCTAGAAAGCTGCAGTTAAAATAATATTTCACAATTTAAATTTTAAAATTTCATACAGGTAATTGAATTCTAAATTCATTCAAACTTCTATTAAACGAATCAAAACGAAACGACTTCTTTTGTTTTATCTTGGAATATAAATAGAGAAAGTGTTAGTTCGTGGGAATATACGAGTTGAGATGAAATCAAAACATAACCCTCTGCTTTTTTACTTATTACTCACCTAAGTTAGTACAGGTACTATTATTTAACCGTTATACTCGTAACTGTGTGTGATCACACTATCAGGCTCAAGCTTTACTGCATAATTAACTTGTAAATTATACGTTTGATTTTAAAGGAGTGCCGAGAGATTTTTCCGCCGGCTTTTTTCTCCCGGCCTACCATAGCCAAAAGGGCGCTTAAAGCCGATGTACCGAGTTATTTGACGTTCATACCTTATGATGAATAAAAAATTTTGAATTTGAATTTGAATCACCTGTAAGTATGATAAAAAGATTTCATTAATAATTGATGTTTTAATAGAAGTTTTTTTATATTCAATGGATCTATTAGTAGTAGGTACATTGCTCCTCGTATGTAATGTTTTAGTTTACAAGATTTCATTTATCAAAAATATTAATGATCTTATCTTCCAAAATTCAATGATTCCCTGAGGAAACTTCGATCAATCTTAAATTAATTTACTGGATTCATTAAAGTATATTTTTTTCTAGTTTGGCAATTTAACCGTGACGTTAGAACCTTACATTTTTATTTTGAAAAATTAAGATAGATTAAGAAATAAGTATTACATAAAATCTGCTTAAACGCAGGAATAAACAGTATTTATGGTCGTCATTATACTCTGTTAGAACGAACGTACATTAGGTGAATATTACGTGCAATATTTCAACATAAGCAGGTCCATTAAGCATTCATGTCACAAAGCACATCTCGTCTAGTTTATGACAGAGGCAGTCCAAAGAAACTACTTTACATAATCGTAAACTTGGCATAAAAGTGTCGTCACAATATATTCACTTAGATACAGTCTATTATGTATATTTACCTATATTTTATTATATCTCTTGTATTGTAATGTCGGGTCTAAAAGATTTTAAGTATAATGCTAAATGTAACTGCTAAATGTAGCTACTAAATATACCAGTCAAAAACCAACAACTAACTTAGGTCTTAGTCAGTATAAGCAGGCGTCGATATTACCTAATGGATCCTTTAATCATGTTTTTGGGGTCCAACGTAAACCAAAACTCGATCATGATTTATCTCAGCACGGACTTCAAAGGATATCGGGTCAATCCTAAACAAATCATCTTGTTTACCCGCCGTGTTTATAAGTTTGATTGATTTATTATCCCTTGAACCATCTCCGTTATTACCGAAGTTGTCTCTTGTGGGGATTGCCTATGTTTTTTAAGAGCTCGCCTTTGAGATTAGGTTTTGAAGGCTCACTCTTGTGAAGGAATAATTTTCACTAAGCATTACTGTCACTGCTACAGGAGTGTCCTATATAAGGAGCGGCACCTCGAGTCTAGACACGTAGTGTATTACTTACTATCCGAGGCGGAATTCTGTCCGTTGAGTATAATATCTTGTAGTATAATAAGTGTAATAACGTTACCCTGCTGGGAAGCACTACAATAAAATTAGTTTCACTCATAATGCTCTGGAAGTCTTAGGAAAGGTTTTTGTGTCGTGGGATTGTTTTACGAAAGCTCTTTTGGTGGCTACTTACGAGTATGTCAAAGAAAATTTTTATCATTTACCGAATGATAAACAAATTTGCAGGTGGTCACTGTCTTCCATTGACACCCTCATGTATTTAACCTCAAATAAGTAACAAAGATATCGTCACTCACGCGGTCGTGAACCTGCTTCTGTTCGTAGAGCTATACCTATAACCCTGATGAGGCTCTGTTATGGGTCAAAACACGTGTATGCAATTGTTTGTATTTTAGAGTACATTTTCTTTATTACAGATTATTCAAAATAACTATGTATACTCAGTTAAACTAAATGCAAACGTCGTAAATGTCAAAGCACACGAGAAGACTAATGCGTTTAACGACGAAGCTCGATACAAATTTAATTAAACTAGTGGACGTAAGAGAAACTAAGTTGCCTTGAGTGATTAATGAACCAAGCTTCCCCATTAATGAGGCTGCTATATGTTAATGATGACAATTAGACTGATTAGTTTGCTTTGTATCAAGTGCGTTTATTGTTTTTTTGTATAAAATCAAGGGCTTAAGCCTTTGTATAGACTACCATAGTTCACTTTGTATAGACTAACATAGATTTGATACACATTGTGGAACAAACATATGGGGGGGGGGGGAGAAAGAGGGGGAATGATGTGGGCTTCTTCAAAGAAGGCGTTAAAACAGTTCTTATTCAAAGTTCACAGAGAATGACCCCTCTGTGGCCATTTTCATAGGCAACGATGACGAGTTACCATCACGTGTCCAGTCTGCATTTCGAATGCATAGAAAAAGTTTATCTACCTTGAAGATATTCCCATTTCTTGGTCTTACGTAAACTGCTTAAGTTAGATAGAATCTTGGATTGAATCTTACTTTTTGCGGAAAATGAAGGAAAGAATTCCAGAAACTTCTCAAGAAAATTCAATACAAGTCCCGCCATACGTTTTGATTTTCAACGAACCCGTAATCAGATTGTCGTGTCCCTTTTAAATCTCATTACAATACCATTTTTCTCTCTCTTTTCACAGGTAGCTGAGAGGCAGTCGACAGATTAGATTAGATAACCGAAGATGTGACGACGCTCAGTAATATAGCTACACTCGTGGAAATGCCCGAACAATACGACATAAACGTCGAAAATTTAATTTGTGTAGAAAATAAAATATCTCTCAGTATGTGAACAGTTGAATAGGAAAGATTAAACGAAATATGCGAGACAACAATATCTCGAAAGCGGAGATAAAGTGGTAAATGAAATTGTTGGCGAAGAGAACTAAATGCGGGTATGAAAAGTTGTGTACGGAGAGGTTTCGAAATTTAGGTCAGTTCCAATTTAGAGCGTAAGCAAAGCTGAAGTGAATAACACTTTTTCGAGTGGAGAGTTAAGTGTTGGAAGTCAATTTAGTGCGACTAAAAATGTTCGTTTAAAACTGTGAAGTGCGAAGGGAAAAGAGGAGAAGGTAGTCAATTCAGTGGTGTAAAAGAATGTCAATTTAGTGCAAGTGATTTGAGTTGAAATGATGGTAAGGCAGTGAAACCATGGGTTGTCAGTTGGGGAAACTAGCAGCTTCGGAGAGGCGCTGTGGCAACAATGGGCCTGGTGGGCCAGTTGCCGATGGACCGCCACCTGCTACAGATCCGCGACTGCCGCTGACCGCAAAGCAGAAATACTCGATGCTGGCATCATGGAGAGGAATCTCGAGAGCAATGGACGAGACAGGCATCTGCATGTTCATAAAGTAAGTCATTTTGTTTTAAAAACCATAAATGTTTTTTAATTTGTTGATACGTCGTATTGCTTAAAGAGGAAATATCAGAGTCATAGTTGTCCGCGAATATTCGTAAGCCATTAAATATTACTTAACATAATTTCGTCTCAGTATTGTCTTCGCTATCAAGTAGCTACTAGAGGCAAGGTTCATCTCACGCTCTTCACAAATGACAATACAAGATTTTTTCTAGTTTTAACCTTGTATGTGATCTTCATTTTATATCTAGAGTTTTACTCATTAATTGTGTTTTTTTTATTTCCCATCTGAATGTTCTTGTTACAAAATGTTTTTTAACAAAATGGTAAGAAAATTGAAATTCTAAAAATTTGGTAGTTGTTTCCACTCAGATGTTATAAAAAACGAGTTTTTAACAGAATTATGACGATATTTTTATGGTGCAGGATACCATTTCGACATTTTCGAATAGGTATGGTAGGTAGGTATTGTAGGTATATATGTGTGTAAAAATCTTTCACGATTTAATTTAATGTTATAAGTTTCCTTAACCAACACCCAGCGTTAAATGGTAAAAAACGTCGTCCGTTATTAAAGTGTTTTAATTGTGTACCTAAGTCACAGGCACACATAATTTTAATTAATAAAAATGGGAAATATATTCACAATTTTATTAATTTAACTAAACAATACAAATATTACATTACTCGTAATTGAATAACATTTCGCTGGGAAATAAAATTTATTATAACTCCCAGTGGGAGGTATATTAGGGCCATTATATTCATAACCTTTGTATTTTGTATACGCCTAAATATTTTCACTCACACCGAGCAATTCAGAAACTTTGCCAATAGAATCAAGTAGGCGTTATGAACAGCGGAGCATCAAACTTTTGGATGTTTCGTTTAATATTGGGAAGTCTCAGGTTTATCTTTGATATTTTAGTTTCTAAAGGAAAATTGAGTAAACTCGATCCATTATAAGTTGTTATATAGCATGAAATTGGTAACTTTGTCGACTTGAAACCAACTTGAACATAATTCTCAGGTGTACAAGTTTGGTCAAAATAATTTTCTTCACCGTTGCAGATATTATATTATATAATTTCCACGGCCCCATGGCACATGTCTCTAGAAGCCTTTAATTAGTCGCCTCTTACGACAGCCATAGGGTATATCGTAGAGCTACCCAAGCTACAAAAACTTACATCACGAATTTTTTGTGAACCCTGAAACTAAACAATGCGTCGTCAACTTTTGTTCATACGACGTGTAATTGTTCGGAAAAAGAGTAAAACTTTTACTTCCAACATTGACGTTAGAGTTTGATAAGGGTGCTGTCATGTTAAGAGGTCGAGGATTAGATTGTGTAGTGCACCAGCCTTTATATTTTATTTTACTTTATTTATTTTGACACATCAACAGCACTACACACAATACATTTAAATATTTCATTTCATTACAGTAAGCACAGGCATGTATGCCAATTAAAGACGTGTACAACATTCTCTTATAAACTATGACATGTTATTGCAGGTAACAAACAATATAAACTAAAATACACACGCACGCATATATATCTGTGAAGTTGAGCAAAGGAAGGACAGAAACAAATCCTTATTACATGAAACAAGTTTAATAACCATGACCCTAATTAATTGGTCAACTAAAATCCCTAAAAGGGAACGTGTTGGTATAACTAATAAAAGAACCACGGAAAGGATCAAGCCGCACATTTAGGTAAGCCGATGGTTCTACACGAGATTCTACACTTTTGTTATGATAAAGGTGCTGGTTTTGTAATAGTGTTTTTTCCTTTATTGAAAATATTTAAGAATTGATTGATGTATATTAATGCACACATCTCACTAAAGGTGTATGAATCACCTTCATGCGACCCTTTGGCCCACTGTTGGGTCTCTTATTACAACCAGGGAGAGCATTCTCCAGCACGCAGCAATGAGATACGGATTAGTGGCAAACTTCCCAAATGGGGAAAGCTTAACGTGTCCTTGAAGTACGAAACACACATGCCACTAGCAGTCATCCATCAGAGTACCGACCGCACCAAAATATGATCTCTTACGATCTATAGCAATTAGCTATACTAGCGGGACTTAATCAACTAGATGCGAGATTGTCTATGAACGGCCGAAAAAATCCAGCAAAATAATAATCTCGAACCTTCTTTGAAATTAATCACAGGAAGAGAGAGTACTTATTACACAATACAACTTTAGCCCAGTTGCGTAGAACCAATCTCAGGTATTGCTTAGGTATACACAGAATGTATTACCAGTTTATAGCACCTACAATGCCTTTGTGCCTACGGTCCGGCCCCGAGCCTCCCTGTTGACCTAGAAATCTAGATTTATGCATATTTATGGGCTAAGGCTAGGAGAAACTCAGGAGAGATACTCAAGGTGTTAGATACAATATGTTATTGCGCTTATTTTTTAGCTGTTCTCGTGAACGTGGGTCACAGAGCAGTGATAGCCTAATGGTTGAATGTCGGCCTACCATTCTGATGGGGCCAGGTTCAATCTCCGAATGTAGGTACTACTCATTTTTAAATGATG
>DWQK01002293.1:0-13465 GCA_018231225.1 Noctuana stator | reverse complement strand
ATTTTTCAAATCCGACTTGTAGTTCCAGAGATTAGCGCGTTCAAACAAACAAACAAACAAACTCTTCAGCTTTATACCTATATTAGTATAGATTTATTACATAAATGTTGATGATAGTTATGATGTTAATTTATGTTAATGGAATAAAATTATACCTTAATTACCCTTAGATTATGTTATCTATTAATTACTACTGAATTTTGTAACGGATGCATTTACGGTTAAATAATTTAAAAAAAAATTGGTGGATATTTTTTTAAATTATTGATATAATTTTAGCAACAAAGACCTTCAAAATAATCGCATAATGGGCTTGCAAGACACAGTACAGAAGTACCTACTCTCAATTATCTCAATCAGTAATACGGCCCGACCTCTTAAAAGCGAAAGGGAATTAAAAGATTACGTGATAAAAATATAACAAGTGAACATCATAATAA
The DNA here is from genome assembly GCA_018231225.1 of Noctuana stator. Lineage (NCBI taxonomy): Eukaryota > Metazoa > Arthropoda > Insecta > Lepidoptera > Hesperiidae > Noctuana > Noctuana stator. Next base: position 13,025 of record DWQK01002293.1, on the reverse strand, counting down.
AAATTTATTAACACAAGGAAAACTTCTAGAATTTGTAGTAAATTATTTTCAAATCTTCCAAGTTTGATCTGACATATTTATCTAAAGAAAAGATAAGGTAAGATAGACACGACTTACCGCTCTGGCTTCTAGATGCGAATGTATGCATCATGGTACTTGTCCACTTCATATTGCGTGTAACTGACCACTATAACATGAGCCTTTAATATAAGAAAACTGACCTTTCAATTAATGAATATTAAATCCAAATAAATACGGTTATCAGGCCAAAATATAATGGTTACCGGACCGGTTTAACGGCTAAACAAAATAACCAGTGAACGCGCAAATAGGTAACAAGATTTGTTTATACTTACAAAATATCTTAAAGCAATGTATTGATATATTAATATAAACAATAATATTGCGTAATTGTTATCTTTACACGATAGCAAAGAACAAGATAGTGCCTGCTAGAGAATTTCCTTTGTTTCTCCATTATTTCGCAACTTACTGAAGAGTGTTGCAATTCTGACCTTTAGAGGAATTAGTTTTCCTTTTCTTTTACATATTAATCAAATACAACATAATTATATTATACAAACAAACAAACTGAACGAACATTCTAAGAATTGTTTTGGCTACTTATAAGTTATCTCCTTTATATTGAAATAAAAATATCCTTGATATTTACCTGTTGCTGTACTATGTGTTAATTTAACATTAAAAATTAAAAGTAAGAATGAAAAACAGAAATGAAGAGTGTTAGATAATACTAAAGTTTTATTGTCGAAAGATTTTTCTTGTCCAAATTGAAATACTTTCAATCTTTATGTTGATTCAAGACTAGGAATACAATAGAAATACAGAAGATACTATAGACCGTGTGACCTTTGACTCATTACAAGGACAGTAATTTACCACTTTATTTCCACTCTGCGTTGATCGATGTGTAGTTAATTTGTTCTCCTCGCAGTGTGCTAGAAAATCTGGACCACTTTTTAACTGTAAATATTTCATAGTACCTGTGCCCCCGGTTTCACCCGCGTTAAGAATTGCACCGTAACGCTTGATAGCCTATAAGCCTTCCTCCATAAATGGAGTATTTTACACAAAAAGAATTTTTCAAATCGGTCCCGTAGTTCTTGAGATAAGCGCGTTCAAACAAACAAACTCTTCAGCTTTATATTATTAAGTATAGATAAGAGGCACGTGGTTTTCTTTTATAAAAATTCCGGTGTCATTGTAAAATTAAAATATTTATTCACATGATTGCAATATTCTATTAAAATGAACTTCATACTCAACTCATATTCAATTTTAAATGGTTCAAACTTGTGTTAACACTCATAATATATTTAAAATATTCAATCCAATTATAACTATGCAGAGATATCAATCACTTACACACTACACGTTAGTTGAACGCCTTGGTCTATTTCTTTCAAAGTTCAACGTTGATATAATGCTACCTATGGTCATAATACCTATACCTATGTACCTTGAAGAGTTAAAGCCATGCCATGTCATTAAAATATTTTAGCTTTATACTATAGTATGTAATTTCTCATCCATAAGGTCCTGCAAAAAGATGAGATTGCTAAAAAAATAATAAAGTTTGCCTTACGTTTCAGATGTGTAGGTATCATTTCAACTATTTTAGTACCTACCAGGCGGTGGCCGCGAGTTCGTCTGCAGTTTTTCGAGCAATTCACACAATATCCTTATAGATTGTGGCCTATGTGGTATTCTGATTTATAATCTCTATTATTGTAAAGTTTTATTAACATCCATTAAGTAGTTTTTACGTGTTAATGTCCATCCATCGCGTAGTTGCGTAGTTTTAAAGATTTAAGCATACATAGGGATTTAGGGACAGAGAAAGCGACTTTGTTTTATACTATGTAGTAATAAGTAGGATGAAAAATGTGCATGAGAGTAATGTTTATTAAAATAAACAAATATGGAGTAGTCCAAACATACGACTATCAGAAATAAAACATTAAGATTTAACGACGCTCGTTAGATTTTGTGACGTTACAAGTGGTACAGCAATCAGACAATCGAAATTGAATCATATTTATTTAATAAGAGCCCCTCTTGAAGGCCTCTTGTAGGAAGGCGATGTTTTTATTTCACAACCGGTATTGAAAAACAGGAAATTATTCTAGTCCCGGCAAACATACTCCTTCATCCCAGAAGTAGGTAAGATAGCATCTCTTTCTAAAACGTCTATGCTTATGGTGTACCTAATTTATTGCTTCCACTAAACTTTCCGCTAAGAACAAATCCATTTTTTATCACCGTTCCATCATACTCGTACAATAAACAAAGGAAGCATCATTATAAGGAAGGAATAAGGAATTGTAGAGATTACTTTTTTGCTCGCATTTGAGCATAATCTTTACGTAAACAACACATTACAACATTGTAAACCGTCTATAATCAACTTATTTAATAGAACCAAGAGAACCAACTAATTAGATAAATATAATGCAGTTGTAGACACAAATGTAACACGTGCAGATAAACAGCTGTTAATCGCTAGTTTGTATTTCTTCACCCCTTTTCTCGGTCATTTAATCTACTTTCTCAAAGACTGTGCGGAAGAAATTGCTATTTTAGGTAGTTGCCGATGTATTTTATTGCCTACTTTACATTATGTTATAACCTTTTAGGATAAAAATACTCTAAGACTTACCCCGACTCCCGTATGACACCGAAATAACTTATCTACTTATTTTTTTGAAGGCAAAACAATACTTCCAAAATATTTTAATAAATCGGTAAGGTATTTAGTTAAGTATCGAAAAAGAAACAAGCACAATCTCAGAGAGGTAAGACTTAACTGATAAGAAATTGTTTATAGTTCCACAGAATACAATAACTGGGCTAAATAATCTTTGATAGTTGATAGCCTTGCGTGGAGCACGTCTTATGAAATGAGTATTGAAATCGAAAAGAGTAGTGACGGCTCAGTGTAGTTCCCAAACCTCTTTATCACTTGAACCCCTTTCAAAATTTTGCTGGTTTCGGTGAGAGACTTTATAATATTCTCTTTAAATTCTTATCAAGGAGTAGGTACCTATGTGTTCTGTGATTCTCATGGAAAAGTAATGTAAAATGAAACATCGTTGAGGCAGGCCCACGCTATCTTAATTTACGTAGGTCAAGCAATACATCAACAACCTTGGCCGTTTCCTCTGACATAACGTATGGGAAATGTGAGCCGCATCGGTCGACAGAACATCCTTTACATACATATACAAGACGAGTAAAATGCAAGTACCTACCTGCATAATAATATCTTATAAAGAAGTAGGTATACTTAGATGATATATGGGTAATACAATTTAATCAATAGGTACCTACCTACCTAGTAAAATTCAATTCAAACAATCTTATGTATAAACTCGGCATCTCTGCTCGGCATGTCATTTAACGCCATCTAGAAGCTGATTTCAGAACCATAGTAATATCATTTTGACGAGTTGTAAAAACAAAGCAACAATAAAAACTTGTCGTTACTTATTACTGTTGGTAGTTCTTTATATACTCAATAGATGACGTGAGAATGTAGACATTAGTATGTAATTATATTTTTGATATTGATTTTGTAATAGATAAGAGGTAAGTAGTAATCAGTAACTCTTTTTTTTTAGTTGCAAAATATAGGAAAATTTAAAAATCAAAAACGAAAGTTTAAACAAAAACATGCAAGCGCATTGCAATTGAAATTCATCAGGCGCTGCAGCTAATTGATCGACGGATAATTATAATAATGATAGAGCATTCATTTATATTCATTTTCTAGGAGTAACAAACAAGTAGGTATGCAGGCCACCTGATGTAATATAATCACTGCACCTGATGTAACATAATCCATAAGAATCACTGTCACATACCTATAGTCATTCTATGTTCTGTCTATATCGGTATCAATTAGGTGGTTTTATTGAAAGCAAAAAGCACCCAGTAAGAATCTAAACGTTTACGAACTTTTTATATTTTAAGCCTTATACATTGTTTTGTGAATGGCCTTCTTATAAAGTACCTAGTTAGAAACACGTACAATAAACCAAAAGGCTAAATCATTACAATCTGTCATGGATCATCACGACTCACGAGCAATCAGACACAAAACAAGGTTTAAATCTTCATACCTAATTACGACACACCATTAAAACTTTACACCCAATTAAAATATTATAAAAACAATCGTCGGAAGGCGTGAGATCAGTTTTTTGTTACGTTTATTGCCGTCTCAGAACTTGCTAGGTGTTTTGTATTATAACAGAAACAGGTGAGGTGATCTAAACTGGCACTTTGTCAGGGGAGGTACAACTTGGCTCTCATAACTCGCCGTGAAGCAAATGTTGTGGCAAGTTGTGTTTGGTTTTTTTGGCGACCATTCCTTCCACACGATTCAAAGCATCTATTAATAATCTCAGATAGAACTTAATAAGGCTGGACGTGGGTATCTGTGAGCACAGACTATCAAAAACATTGAAAAAAAAAAACAAATGAAGTGACTACATCGAGATGTCAAATTTTGTACAGGAAATGAAAGAACGCATCAAACATTGCGGTGATAGTTTATTGAATTAAGCTGCTAAGTAGAATCTCACTTGGCTATTAATAGCTTTGAAATGCTTTATAATAACATGCCAATTCTCGATCTGATTTTCATCGTTTAAGTCTTTTGAAGTTAATCATCGTATAGTGAAATAGTTAACGCGTTTTGTCTTTCCCATATTTTTGCACACTTCCTCGTCTAGTTCTAGGGCGGGTTCGACAATTTGTTGGTTTAGAGGAGGAGCTGGCTCTCCTTGTAACTGGGAAAGAGCACAGCGGACAGCTGATAGCATTTCTGGTGTGGATTTCCTGCTGCCGGGCGCGTGAGGGCGATGTGGACGAGGCACCCGCTCGGCGGTGGCTGTAGCTTCTGAAATGCATTAAGAGTTTGCAAGAAGTTGTGGATACTACGGGTGCTACTCGCGTCTGCTTCGCCTTATTGATCTCACGCACGATGGCTCCAGAATTTTGAATACCTAAGTTGCCCTCTTTACGCTGGCAATACACGAGGGATTTATCCTCGGAAAAGCTGATTACCACCACTACTGATCAGGTGGTGCAAACTTTGATGGTAAGTGCTCCAGTTCAAGTTCCCGCGGAAGCAGACTGCTCTTCGAGTGGTCGCTCGTGCTGAAGAGCGAGCTCCACTCATGTTACTACGAGTAGGTACCTACATGTTGTTGTTGTCATATGGTATTTTGAAATTTTTACAAAAGCAAATCCCAGGTTTCGTCGCAGTGAGAGCCAAACCAGAAATGTACCACCTTTGACCAATACCAGTTATCACACCCATGAGATCCAGATATCATTCTTAAGGTTCCCTCTTACCAAATAAACGATATATCACAGTCGTAGTACTAACGGTTAACTCTCGGACGGTCGTGGTCCTCATCGGTCTTCCCGCAGCAAAAGCAGAAACAGCAGCGCGTACACAGCGCGCCCCGAAGCCAGCCACCAGCTCGTGACCATCCTGACTGCTCCCGTTGCCGTTGCTCCTGCCGCTGCTGATGTAGCCACCTGCTCATTCCTCACTACATGTTCGGAGTTCGGAGTAATCTTGGACAACGCGAGTTAATTGAATTTTCGTTTTTTTTTACCTTTGTTGATGTTTGGACTGATATCTATTGTCAAGTTTGTTGACTATAAATGATTGACAACTCTATAAATTTTTATACTAGAGGAACTGTCATGATCTATGCGCATTGTTTATGAATCGTTTTTATTTTAAATTGATCTGGAGACCTCCATTGAGTATTATAGAGGTCTGTGTTAAATGGTGATTATAAAATATTATTTAATTGTAGGGTCAACGACATAATATTTTATTAGAAATGTCGCTTTTATGTAGGTATAGGGTATACCCAAAGAGTTTAAATTGAGTCTTAGAATAACGTAATTATTCTAAGAATTGAGTAGGTATACCTAGTATTCCGAGGCGAACTACACTACACTTGTTACATGCCAACACTTATTAAGCCATTACCAGTGGCTAGGGAGCATCATGACTGATCAGAAAATTTGAATTTGTGTTTAATAAAAGTGTCAAGGTTTTTGAGTTATTAACCATTTTCAAAATGACCTAATGACAATTGTTTGGCATGAAGTGTATAAATAACAAATTATTAGCTATGCAGCATTATAGCTTCAGATTGATAGGAAGCAGTAAGCACTAAACACACGTGTTATAAAGATGAGCTAGTGTACACCCAAGTCCTTCGAGTGGTAAGGTACCTATATCCAACGTATATCATTACGCAGATTACGTCACGCTTCTCAATTGCGAAGCCTTGACGAAGGCGGTTAATGACAACTCCCATCTCACGTATTCATGTAAAAAACACTTACGAACGGTGTTCCTTGTTCGAAATCACTGATAGACAACCATTAGAACCGCCAACACGTTTAGATAATACCGTGCCTCTTGAAGTTTAAAAATCGAATCATTTCCCGCGCGGAAGTTTTTTTTTGGCGACGTTTGCCAAGCGTTACTAAATACATTCATCCTTTTTAAAAACGTATTTTTACTTGTAAATTAAGATGAATCTTCGCTTCCATATATTTATGGGCCAGTTCCTATGGCTGCTAGCAGTGCTAAATGGTAAAAATGTGCAAGGAATCCCGGGATATGGTAGGAATTTAATCATTAAGGCTATTCCCCCATTGGAAGATTATCAAAGTAACGTTTATGAAGTGATCATGGAACCTTATCTGTATGTAAGTATTAGTTTAATAATTACTTATTTTAATTATTATTTACTTTCAGGTTAATCTACAGCATATAATATTTTTATTTAACATAGCATTAAGTGTATCTACAGGAAGACGTTTAAGTAAATGGCAAAAAATTTGTAGCACTTGTAAATTTTATTACTTTACTTTTTAATATCGAACTTTTAGTTTAATTTATTCATGCATTACATGTAGGTACTCGTATGTACCTGTCTCAGTAGCTATACGTTTGCATCATTACACAAAGTGCTCAAACACGAATCATAGCATTGAAAAGATCTACTTGCACTTGAATAAATATTTAAATTACGATACGCTTACCTTTTCACATATTTTTTGATATCTGTTTTATGAACATAAATTATTCAAAAACTCGGATTTTAAGCAAATTGGTGTTTTAAGATTAATTTATAGAGCAAGTAAAAGTCAAATAAATAATGAGGCGTCAAATAAATTACTGGTTGTTAGTTTTAATGACTTACTTACGATATATTGTTTTTGTATCGCCTACCGCATAGGTATTTACTAAAACTGAGATTCATAAATTTATTTCATTAGATTGCTGATTTTTGTTTTCAGGGCTTAGGCAGATCCGAGCCCTACGTCGAGGACCGCAGTAGTGAACGCTCACAAAAACAAATCGATTTAGTGGGAATCGTGAGTATTGAACAAAATTAAAAAAAAATCATTTAATTATTTTTTTTCACTACATTTTTTTTTTATTTATTGGAAAACAAACATACCTAAACTAAAAAAAAATTAAAATAACTTACAAATAAATATAAAAATAATGAAAAACAAAAACAATTTTTTGAAATACAAAAAGCTTCATTAATTAATTTGAAATTATTTTCATTTCGCTATAACTTTTTACTCGTATGTATAGATTCCCTTATCTAGTTGTTACACCGCCTGCCGTGTTTGTAGTTTGGCTTTTAAATGCGCATTAATAACATGAAGACAAGCGTTTAAAAAAAATTTACACGCAAGTCAACAGTTAATGATTTGCTGTCAGTCATTAAACATTTTTATTTTATAATTAATTAACCTGAGAAATGATGTCGATATAAATTCAAGTCATTGGGTATTCGGCAAGTGCAAGAAGATTCAGAATTAGTCAAATCTTATACTTTGCATGGACTACCCATGCAAAGTATAAGATTAACATTACATAACAAAAATATTTACAAAATTATAAATAATAACTATAAAAAGAAAATTTCCTCAAATATGCCCGCGTCAGGCATGTAACAGTAGTTAAATTTTCATGGCAGAACTATTGGTTTTTTACAAATACCTATTTTACTAACTTGGGTGCCAATTATAGATACACTTATGGCTTTGAATGCTAAATACGCAAGCGGCGTGACGTATAATTAAACATTTAATTACTTACCTTCAATATTTTGTACATAAAAATAAAAATCCTTGTTCATAATTAATTATTATCAAACAATAGGTAATTGTTTTGTATAGTTTTATAATAAGTATACATATTATGTTTTGAGTTAATGTCAGTATAAAAGCGTAGTTAATTATAGGATATATCTTATCTTAAAGGTGATTGTCTCAACTTTTTATTATGATGCTGAATACGTGATATATAATAGTTTTCTCAATTATAATAACGTTAGCAGACCCGACATTGTTCAGAAAAATAGAATTTAAAAATCTTTGAGTTTAACCCCGGGGCCATCTATGGGGGCCGAACTGTCAATCTATTTTCAGGGGCCCCAAGTCCACGGGCCAGGCTTGCAAGCGGTGGTCTACCTCGCAGACGACGACGAGTCAGGCGTTCAAGGAGAGCTGATTTTCACACAGTTAATTCCCAACGGTCCAGTGGTTATCGAGGGCAACGTCACAGGTCTACCGCAGGGTCTTCACGGCGTGCACGTTCACCAAAAAGGCGCTGTTAAAGACGACTGCAAGCAACTTGGACCACACTTTATTGCATATTATGTGAGTATTCAATGCCGTTTATACCATAGGGGACACGGGGCCCGTGCACAGGGCCGCCACAGGGCCGTCGTGTAAGGCCCCGAAAACTTACGCATACCTTAACACAATTATTTATATATAGCCTGACAAAAACAATTTATGAATAAATCTAAGTAGCCTATTATGTACTATTCACAGGTTTTACTTTCCAAAGGGGCCCCAAATTTTTTTGCGATGGTCGCAACGTATCATTTTTATCGCCAATAAATTGTTAATGAGCGTACAGGGTGAAGGCCACCTATGGATACCCATGGTCAATCTCAAATGATAGAGCACTTATTAGTATTGGGATGTGTTTTTACTCATGTCTAGACCTCTTCAACCGAAAAACAAGAATTTAGGGCTATGAGGATGTCCCCGGGGTGAACTGTAGCCTGCTACTACAGTCTGTAGGTCAAAGATGTAGCTATTTTATTACCTATAATTTTAAATTTAATTTTAATATTTTCCAGGGTCGTCATGGCGGGCCCCGCGACCATGTTCGCCACGTGGGAGACCTTGGAAACATCAAAGCTAACGAAGGCGATGAAACTGTTCGTGTAAAGATTATCGACCACCTCATCTCTCTGGCGGGGCCGAGGTCCGTCGTGGGCCGGTCGTTGGCCATTTCGAAGAGCGAGGACGACTACGGCCGGGCCGGGACTGAGGACAGCGCCCTCAATGGCTCGGCCGGCCCGGCCCTCGCTTGCGGTGTTATTGGATACTTAAATTAATATTAAATTATTTTCTTGATTATAAAAAACTTTTTTAATTTTAGTAATTAGTAATAAACATATTGTGTCAGTCTCGTTCAGTTTTTTTAATGCAATAGCGAGAATAACATTAGTTTTGGATACATTTTATCGACTGTTTTATGTTGTAGCATGACCATATTTTCACGAAGAAAGCAATAGAAATGATTGCTTGACTGTAGAATTCGACTGCAAGTGGTACTTTGCTGGTCGTAAGTCTTAATTCATCTAGAACTACCAACGGGACTAGAAACCTACTCTCATCTAGATGCCGAAATAAATTTGTGACAACAGTAACTAAGTTAGCGCAATCACATTATATTATTAAACCGTTCTAAAACTGATCACTGGGATGAAAGATTGTCACTTACTTTATTCTCTTCTGTTTTTCTTTACTTTCTGTAGTTGAGCTATTGCTAAGCGCGTCGGTCGCAGGCGCCTGTGAGCTTAGTACAAGTTTTGATAGTTTAGAAATACATGATCGTTATCTATCACGCCATACATTGCTAACCTCGTACAGTACAAATTTGCATTTCAATAAGAAAACGAGCAATGAACACGGATCTAGTTTTAGTTCTCCCCGCACTCGCTAGGGGCGCTGCCAGCAGATGTATGGGCTAAACCTAAACCAAATCTAGTTTACAGTAAACTGTTAAAACTCGAAACTTTCGTTTCAGCTTGGCAAAGTTAACGACTATATCTATTATAGTTGTTCGGAACAACTGGTTTCCCTACCATGAAACGGTGGGAACCAAACAAGAGAGATGAAATAAAATACAGGTCTACCGAAATACATTTTAACAAGTTTGCAAATAAAAATGCATTTTTTAAATATCCAGCTGATTTATTCACACAGAATAAAAAAGTAACAAAATATATTGATTTCAAAACAATAAATAGAGCACCAGGCATTTGTGTCACGTGATTGGATTTGTGATGTGTGATACCGGCAATTACAAATAATTGTTTTATTTTTAACTCTTTACACCCCAAAATACGAAGCGAATAAAATAACCTAAATGCGCCTAAACCATAGACAATAAATACAAAATGCGGACGGTTTTCGGGTTCTCGATTTTGAACTTTTCAAAATTAATAATATTTCTTTTAACACTGCTAATCACAATAATAATGTTAATTGTAGTTTATAAACTTTACACTTAATATTATACCGGAAGAAACTTGGAAGAATTAGTTTATATGTTTCATATACTTAATATATAAAATATCATAAAAAATTGCTTTGAGTCTGTGAACCCTATGCGACGCCCCAACTTTAAAATTATACAAATTCCAACAAAACAGTACAAATTGTAACTAAAAGTTTTTAATTACTTACACTGAAAATAACCTTCTTAATAGTTTCTTGGTGACAATATCATGGTCACATAACTTTGACACATAAATATACTTTGATGAAGGGTTGGTAATTTTTTTATCTTTAATATTACTACTTAGATACTGGCAATGTATACTGCATTGTTGGAATAAATTGATCTGTTAAAACTAAGCGAATTTCAACCTATTTCCGTATCTCAACTCACAAATGTAGCATTATGAGTGAGATTCGAAAATTTGCAAATCCGTAGCTCCAACAGGCGGCTTAGTACGAGTCTTGATAGTTTAGAAAAACATGATCGAGCTATCATGCCACACATTGCCAACCTCGTACAATACAAAACTGCATTTGAATCAGAAAACAAGCAATGAAAACGATCCACTTAGTTCTCCCCGTACTCGCTAGGAGCGCTGATAGTCGATGTATGGAGAAACTCAAAACCGTTTTCGTAAACTACAAATGCGCGTACTAGGCACTCAGGATGTTTATTTGCTTAGGACTATTGGAGGCCGATCGACGCAACGAGGCCTTCGACCTTCGCAATGTAAGCTTTCTGGGCATCTTCCTTGGAAGTTCCGGCTTTTGTGGCCCACGCGTCGAATTTGGCTTTGCCTTTAAAGTCTAGCATGCCTGGCCTGTCTGTAAAGAAAGAAAAAAAAACTTTAATTTAAAATACCTTTCAGTAAGGCTCGGGTTATAATGAAAATCTTATTTTTCTATTAGCTGGTGCCCGCGACTTTGTCTGCGCAGGATTAGTATTTTGAGCAATTTACACAATATTATCTTTATAAATTGTAGACTATGTGTTATTCTGAGATGTAAAGTTTCATTAAAACCCATTCAGTAGTTTTTACATTATAATAGGGTAGGATCAACTTGGGACTCACACTCTTTCTTATGTTAAGAGTATCATCAAAATCGATCCATAAACGATGAAGATATCAGTCTACCTCTTCTTTATTTTGAAGCCGATTAAAAAGGTATTTTGCAAACAGGTTATGTTGCTGTAAAGGGTTATTGCTGTAGGTTTAGTTTCAATACCAGTTCTAGGTAGGTACCTACTCGTACTTACATATTAAACTCATGGACATTTCGTATTTAATTTCGATTCTTGAATATTAAATTAAATTATACAGGTCTAAAAATTATTTTTAATACAGTAATTATTTTTTTATGACAGAGCTAAGGAATTAACATTTGCACGAGGCGATAGGTTATGCCAAGGTTAGATTTCGAAGTAGGATAAAGAGAGGGCAAGCCTTGAAAAAAAACCATTAGTTTTATGGGTAAACAGTGACCATAATAAATTTAAACCGTTTTATAGTTACCGATAAGTACATATATTTACTGCTATATTTATACCATTTTTCAGTTAAGACAGTAAAACAAGAGTATTTATAGACTGGGTACCTACACTGAAAGTTGTGCACTCCTGGCCGTTCATAAATATTTAAATATCTTTAAAAACATAAGAAACTCATTCGTAGTTTAAATATTTTATGGCGGGAAGTCATGTTTCAATTGTTTTATGTCTGTCTGAGTAGTAGCATTTCGGAAAATCTTTTCTTATCAGATGCCTAGGTCATACGAAAACACACCCGCCAAGTTTTAGGTGTCTACGATCAGATGGTTAGTCTGTGCGTTGATCTGTCAGTCAGTCATTCAGGACAAAGGATTTTATACATAATATGTTTAAATGAAAAAATAATTGAGAACCTTACAGAATGGAAACAATTACAGATTTCTATGAAAAGTTAACGATATGATACGAGCCCGCCACAAGATTATGATACCGATATTGCGGTCAATCAGTCATCAGTAATCATCACTGATTACTGCTTAAAATAAAATAGTTTTTATTTTCTGTAGGTATTTACATATACAAACACTATCTGAAAGTCATATTTATATAAATCAATCGATTCAACGGCTTTAGGTGCCATTTTGGCCAAAGTTGACCGGGAGAGAAACCGGCGGGAAAAAAACATAATTTAAAGCATCCCACGCATTTTTTGTATTTAAAAAAAGCATAGACCATTACTTTATGGAAAAAAGCGATCCCGCAATGATTAAAAAAGCCTTTTTTTGTAAGTAAAGTTTAACTACGTCTGTTATGGATACTCACCTATACTTATAATATAAAGCTAAAGAGATTGTTTGTTTGAACGCGCTAA
>DWQK01002292.1:0-13465 GCA_018231225.1 Noctuana stator | reverse complement strand
GCCCTTAAATTGTGAATTAAATTCCTCCGTAAAATTAACTTTCTTGTTTGCTATAATGTAAAATAGACGGCGTGGCGCGTAAGTAGGTAGATGCCTAAAAATTTATTTTAGTTAAGTTAAAGTTGATATACCTATAATGAGAACTATAAAGAACATTCACTGTTCACGAAAGCGCAACCGCTAAACTGATTAAAAGTCCACCTATTTTAGAATTCATTAAGAACGCGAACACCACGGGAGGCCTACGCATATCTGACTGGCGCCAGACGAGTCACATTCTACTGGTAACCTTCCATTCACACTCAGTGTAACAACACGTAAGTACAATTGAATATCGATATTATCGATCTTATACTCTTATTTGAGATCCATACATATCAAATGTAACAAAATCTTGCTTGATATAAACATCGATAAACGGATTTTTTTAGCTGGCAACAGTAGGTACCGTATCAGATTATTTCTATTTATTATTTTCTGCTTAAAATACCTTAAACAAATGTACCGATTTTACTATTATCATACCTCGTTCTATTTCTGATTAAAATTTTGAGGTCAAATATCCTCCAATTATTAGTAGATACAGTAGATAAGATAAATAACATTTGATGCATGAGCGAATTTGAACAAACTTTTACATGGGCTCTTTCATTAATATTAGGTACCGTATCTTGAAATTGTTTTTAGTTTTTGTAAAACTGAAACATACCACGAATTCTGTTCATTTTCTTTCTGGTCCATTACTGTATCTGTGAAGTTGCAAATTATGATCAAATAAAATGTAAAAAAAAATTGTTTCAGGTGCAATAATGGCCCACATTTTACAAGACAAACCCTGAACTAAAATATCACCAATATATTTGGTTTAAGTTTCTGAATTTTGTAAAAGAATAACAAAACACCGGGATTTAATAAATAAAAAACGAAGTTATCCTGTTTCTTAATTTTATTGGTAAATTCACATTCAAATAATAAGACCATTTTTGTGAGAGATGTTACAATATGGGATTTCTACAGACAAAATTTTGTTATTTATTTATATAATATGATACTGTATCGGTACTTCACAATGACTAATCCACTACCAATAGCTACATCAATTTTAGAGTGCGTAAATGCTTCAAAATTCCAGTGTTAGGGTAGCGAGACACGAAACAGTCAAGAGTAGACAAAACACAGTCATTCGTAAACAAATTCGCGATACAGATAGAACACCGAAAAATATCTCTAATATTAATCAACTACATTCACATAATCATTACTGAAAAAATGACAAAACGTGTGCAAGTCACGATAGGAACCGACGCTCTTATAACGTGATCCACAATTTACGCTAATTGAGAACTGCATTAACGTTCGCGACTAGCGGCCGGTGCGCGGGGCGGAGCGCCCGCGATATAACTATGTAAACGATATTTAGAATCACGCGGCGGGCGCGGGCTGCGCACCTGAGATTCAGCGCCCGCGCCGCCGCACGCACTCACGTCTCTGTCGCACCGCTCTCTCCATCCATATACATCACATTACAGCTATCGTTAAATAGTAACGGCTCAATTTCAGTCCGACTCTCAGTTTACGAGTAAATTATAATAATACATTAATCTAATACGTCGCACGTCGAATCGGTGCAAACTAGTGAATGTGGCGCGTCTATCGAGAAAAATATGAGTACAGGCGGTCGATACTTTGAGTATATTGAACGCCGAGTTTACCGGCGAGATTTCGGTATAGGGGAGTATAGATATTATTTTCGACGAGCGAGATGTGAAAGGGTGTGTGGCGCGGTGCGAGATGGCAGGCGAGGTGCTTAGGAGTCCCACCAGTCGGTGCCGCCGCCGCCCCCGCCGCCGCCGCCGCCGCCGTACGAGCCGCCGTAGTTGCCGCCGTACGACCCGCCGCCGCCACCCCCATAACCGAAACCTGCAAACAACCACAATTTAACAATGTGTTGCGTCGATATTGTACGCGTTTCACTCACTCTTACCGGTCAGTTATTGGTCACACAGTGAACACATGACAATTGTACGCCCAATTTTATTATACTGAATCACATATACCTACAAAATTGCAAGAAATCTTATTTAAAGTTAAAATAAAGTTAAAGTAAAGGTAGTTAGTAGCCGATTCTGAAGTGGAGGTTGAGAATGAAGCTGGCAGGCTAGTGAGCAGTGTGCATATAAAGATTGATATCTAACCGGAGCCGATGGAGCCGGGCCCTGCGGAGCGCGGCGGCTGGCGCGGCTGCGTACGGAAGTCTCGCGCGCCGAAGCCGCTGCCGCCGCCGCCGAAGCGTCCGCCGCCCGAGCGGCTGCCTGCGCGCCGCCCGCCCCCGCCCAGCCGCCCGTCCGCCGCCGTGCTCGTCAGCCACCTGCACACGTAACTACACTTTAGAATTCCATAAAGCATGTACAACCCAGTTAACATCGTAATAATCTTAGTAAGTAACTTTATTCTGACTATACGCAACCGACACAGATAATCTTGGCCTATGAGTGTAAAGTGTTATTTTTTTAAGAGTTAGGGTAGCAAAATACTAATGGAAGCACCAATTCTAATGGAGCTTCTTGCAGTTGGGCATTGGTAACCTAAATAAGTGTTACTTACTCGGGTACTTCCTGCTTGGCTTCGACCAACAGCTCAATGAGATCTCGCGCGAGGCCACGGTTGGAGTCGTTGAAGAAGGACGTGGCCACGCCCAGGTTGCCCATACGGCCGGTACGACCGATACGGTGCACGTACTCCTCCACGTCCGATGGCAGATCGAAGTTTATCACGTGACGTACGTGGGGGATGTCTAGACCTGTTACAAACAACATAATCGTGATTTATTTATATCAAACACTGCCAGTCCTATAAACGCTATTGGGATAAAGCTACACTGCACAGTAAAAAATGTAAATTTGATTTCAAAGTGACGGGATATTTTTTGTATGTTTTCGCTTACAAAAATCCTTTGCTGTGCAGTGATTCTAGTTATTATAATATATCTAGTTTTGACTAACAGTAGAAACCTTAATTCGACGTGCTACACGCCACTTTTTTTTTCTCCGATAACTGTGTCCTTTTTTTTATTTTTAGAATATATTCTGTACTGTATTTTCATACAGTAGAGAAGTTACATATCTACTATTTATCACATGACATTTCGATATGAGCTGACCTTTACTTTATTACATTAAAAAAAGGGTTAATACATACCTCTAGCAGCGACAGCAGTGGCCACGAGAATAGGAGTTTGTCCGGAACGGAATCTACGGAGGGCTTCTTCACGTTCGCGCTGCGTTCGGTCGCCGTGGATCGACGTCACTGGGTATCCCTCATTGTCTAGATAGTCCTCTAGTTGATCGGCTCCTAATAATGTCGATAACAAGTCATTAAATAATTTACAAAACAGAACTTACTATGCCATTGACATTATTTATTATGTCGTTTGATGCGAAATAAACTCATGACATCAATTTATAACATACACATTACTCTGTGCACTTGCTTTATTTCAGAATAATA
The DNA here is from genome assembly GCA_018231225.1 of Noctuana stator. Taxonomy (NCBI): domain Eukaryota; kingdom Metazoa; phylum Arthropoda; class Insecta; order Lepidoptera; family Hesperiidae; genus Noctuana; species Noctuana stator. The sequence continues at coordinate 9,958 of DWQK01002292.1, read as the reverse complement.
TAAATACATCCATACCCTTCTTAGTTTCCACAAACACCAGGGTAAGTTGATCTTCTTCAGGACGCGAACGCTGCAGGAGGTTGGAGGCATTCAGCAAATCCAACAAGAATGAACGTTTATGCGATTCTTCCACCCAAACAACCTATAAAGAACGAGTAACATTATTATTGCCTTGCAAACAATATAAAAACAGAGCATGTATTCATTAATAAATAAAAAGAAATAAACATGAAATGAAATTAATTAATAAACTATTGTTTCTACTACATCATTTCCGTGTCATCGATGTGAGCTATACCAGACTACAACAATGCCTATCTTCTACTATCATTTAAATCCCAAATACTAAGTCAATCTAAATACCTTCTGAGTGATATTCTCCGACGTGGAACCGACACGGCCGACCGCCAGGAACACGTAATTGAACAAAAAGTCCTGTGCAAGCACTTGGATCTGTTTGGGGAAGGTGGCCGAGAACATGAGCGTCTGGCGTTCGCCGGTCTTCGGCATAGTGTGGCCTTCGACGATCTTGCGGATCTGTGGTTCGAAACCCATGTCAAGCATCCGGTCGGCCTCGTCGAGGACTAAATGGCGACAGTGGTCGAGAGCGACGCGGCCGCGGGTCAACATGTCCACGAGACGACCAGGCGTCGCCACTAGCAGGTGACAGCCGCGCTCCAGTTCTCGGAACTGTTCGTTAATCGGGGATCCGCCGTATCTGGACAGAGAAAAATAACCGTTTAGTTAAAGAAAGAAAGAAAGCAGGAAAGAAAGAAAGAAGAAAGAGACAGTAATGCAATTTTATGATACGAAATAATCGCGCGTTTGCATCCATGTAAAATACATGCTGTATCGATAATTACTAAAGAGCCAATTTTCACTTTGATCATTGTTTGTAGGGAGTGACAGACCAGGAGAATAGGGAGTACTTACACAACACACGGTCTAACACGAGAGCGGTAGGCGAATTTTCTGGCCTCGTCGTAAATCTGAGTGGCGAGCTCGCGCGTCGGCGCTAAAACCAAGCCGAGCGGGTACTGCTTGCGTCGATGGTATGTCCTGTAGCAACAACAGCGTCAAACATTTACCTTCGTATTTAAGATATTTATCTTCTTTGAATCGGTTCACAATTAAATCACATAATGAAACTACCTTAACGCTTGGATTAATTAAATCTAATCACTCACCCCATATGTTTGACAGGCCCCGCCTCATACATCTGATTGAGAATGGGCACGAGGAAGGCGGCCGTCTTTCCGGAGCCAGTCTGAGCGCACGCCATGACATCTCTGCGGCCCAGCACTATAGGGATAGCGTACTTCTGCACCGGCGTGGGCTTGTCGTAGCGCGCGGCCGCTATGTTCGTACGCATTATTTCCGTCAGGTTAACGTCCTCGAACTGCAAAGGCAAAGACAAATTACACGCCTGCGCCTTATAAAATGCCTAACAAACAACTTAGTAAACATAAAATGATTATGTACTTCAGGGAAAATTTTGAAAGTCTGTATGTCAGTTGGAGGTCATTTTTGTGAAACTCAAATTACAAAAAGCATCATTAAGCGAGAAACAAATTGTACTAGAACAATTGCTATTGTTTTAAATGAATGATACTAACTGTATGTGGATAAATCACATAGAATTTTGTGGAAACTAACTTACCCCTTTCGTGATTTAAAAAAAAGTGAATGTTAATATTCATATCGATTTTTATTCGAGTTATTAACTTACGCTTGTAATGAAGTCCGGTACGCGGTCGCCGCTGGCCTCAACCGGTATATCCTCATATTTTGAGAAGTTGATTCCAGTGTTGCCAGTGCCAAACAGCTCCAACTCCTGCCGCTCGTCGCGAGGTAGCGGGATCGTCCAATCATTCTAATCAATAAAAAACAATAATTCTTACACTTTCTTTAAAGCTATTATCAATTCATTGTATTTTGATTTATACTCAATTAAATAAAATGCAGTTTGACATTCATTTAATGTTTGCAAATGAGTTATGAGCACTAGTAGACTATAAGCCTAACACTCTCTATAATGTTCTTATAAGACATTAGAATTTACATTTAGCCATCTTGATATACTATGATCCAAACCCTTATGATGTATAAGAGCTTGTTGTGTCTCACAAGTCCAGCAGTGATCGATTTGACCTGTCCTAAGGCGATAACTGTTTAACTTAATTAATTTAAATAAATAACATTTCATCAATGGAAACATATCGATTGGACTCACCTCGTCCCTGCGAGAGCTCGAGCGTCGCACGTCATCGGAGGCCCAGCGTGAGCTACCGCGGTCCTCAGCGCGCGGTTCAGGCTCCTTCCAGCGGTCGTTGCGCGGCGCCGGCGGCTCGAAGTCCTCGTCGCGGCGCACGTCACGCGACATGCCAATTCCGCCGCTGCTCCCGCCGCCGCCTCCGCCCGCACTCCCGCCGCCGCGTCCGCCGCGATCCCCACCGCGGTCGGCCCATCGATCCGACTCGGTCCAACGATCTGAATCTCCATTTTCTTGCCCTGAATCACGACCTGCGGCAATGTTATACCGTTCTCACAATTGATACACTGAGTTCTACAAGGTGCTCCTAAACTGTCTACATTTTCAATGCAATTCTTTGCTGCAATACCGTAAGCTCATAGCAATATAGCAATGTAACGAAATGTAAGCAATATTTTTCAGATTGCAGATTAATGTTGCACATAGTGAATTAGTGACGTCATTGGATCTTTTTAAATATTTTTATCCAATTTTTGTTTACTACTCTTGTGTTTATAATACAATTATTTTGCCATAAAGCTATATTTCAAGTATCAAATGTTTGACCTATCCAGTTAGCAGAAAGAAACCCACAACCAGCAAATAAGATATATTACAAAAGTATAGGTATGATATGCAACTATTTAGTCAGCTGACTAGAGTTTTTTAAGATTATCAAAATACTACATTACAATTCACATAATAGAACAATATTGCAGCAATATATTGCACAAAAAATATTGGCATGTGCACCACAGCAGTGTCTGGACCAGCAATTTGAAAGGTAGGAAATTTTTGATACATTATACACAATACCTATTTGAGACTGCGAACTGGAATCCCTGGGCTGCGGGGATTCTGTTGAAAGGGAGTGATAGCCAGGGTAATTACAAGGACATGAGAATTTTAACTTACGTCCTCTTAAAACATTCATGATTCTATTCCTTATTTCAAATTAATTAACTGTAGTAATGCATACAATGTACAAGTCATTACAGCAGAACTATAGACATCTAACTTATTATAACTTAAAACTAGTCTCTCAAACACACATAATCCGTTAGTCACAATCAACTGAAAATAATATTATTAGTATGTGAAACGAATGTATCAATTTCTGAATTAATGTGTTTACACAGAATACAGTTAAAAACAAGAAATTAAGAGTTCCTTTATCCAATTCTTCCACCATCAGATGATCTCCAATGTACCAAATTGTTTTATTCTTATTGGTCTTTTAAAGATGTGCAAAGATTCAATTTCATTCGACGTTTCAAAGTGAAAATCATGTTCCAAGATTCCATTACAAACAGCTAATATATGCATGTCAACAAAGTCCACTTACAAATTATACCACTGCTATATAACGGTAAATATACATTTCCGGATGCAGCTTATCTATTTATAGCCACATAAATAAATCAATAGTTGTACCCTTGGATTTAAATCGACCAGTGCCACATTTGTATGCAGGTTAGCTACACTGCTTGCATGAAATAGTGGGCAGCAGGATATAACACACCATTCAATTCATGTTTAATATAGATCAGGATCAAAATTGGTATCTTAAATTCGTAGCAAATCGGAAGAAAAGGGCTTTATTATTATTATAGATCAGACTAAAACAAACAAATATTTTGAAATTGCAAAAATTAAGATTGTTGCTGGGGATTCTCATAATCCTCCTAAGTATGGTTTCTGGAATTTGGTAGATTTAATCGCTCTTAAACATTATTGTTAAACCCAAGATGTTGAAGAAAATGTGTAAAGTAAAGAATTATTTATTTTTTCTCCATCCTTCCCGAGCAATAATAAAATCTGTTAGCACACTTTATAATCATATTATGGTTCATTACATTATACAGAGTGGCGGCTTACCGCGGTCCCTGCGCGGGTATCGCGTATCGTAGCCACGATCGTAGTCACGGTCGCGGTCACGGTCGCGGTCGTCGCGCCGACCACCACGGTCGTAGCCCCTAGAGTTGCTTCCGAATGATGAACGGGTGTCCCTCGACTCGCTGGGACGACTGTCTAAGCTGGAACGCTTAGAGTCTTCTCCTGGAAATAATAATTATTATTATAAATTTAATATTGCCCAAATGGTCATTTTTAGTTTATGGACAAAACCTCAAAAAAGTGTTTCTGGAATCTATACCAAGTCACCCAAAACAAAACAATCAGGCTTGCTTCACAGCGGGCATGAGGGCGGCGGAGGACTCATTAAATTTTTTATTAAATTCGTCAAGTTACACTTAATCCATCCAAAACCAATGATCAATGCGTGAATCTGTTCCTAAATCAAACTGAATTTTGTTATCAGCTGTTATCTCTAACCTACTTTTGCAAAAAAACATTTTAAAAGGTTAACAAGTTCGGCTATACCAGACTAAATGATAAGACACAACATAATGTGGACAAATCGCAAATATCAATTCACTCACTGAAAATCTATAAATTTCCATTGAAATTTAATATTTAATTTTGTAACTTTAATTAAATGTACATACAAAACTCTTCCTTGTAAGATTTTTATTATTTGTCTTTTTTTATATATGTATGTATATTCATATAAATTATATTCAAGGGACATTTTGATGCAAAAAATTATTGTTGCAATTTATTTTGTTTTGGGTATTATTATTCTTTTTATTTCAATGATCTTTAATAATATATTCCTAGTAAGAAAAAGGGAATACAAACCTTGAGCTTTTCCCTCCAACTGCCTGCGTTGGTGTGGAGGGATATAGCGCCCAGCACTCTTAGAAGCCTGAGGCTGCAAGTCCAGACCAGCAAGCTGAAAATAAAATTACAATAAATTATTATCAGTAATTAACTTTTTAAAATTAATACCCATATTTATTGCAATATGATAGTAAGTGTGTAAGTTGAGAATGCTTTTGAATGTATTAAATTTCTAGTATTTTTGGTACAATTTTTCTATGCAATCTTTAGTGATTCACTGCCCAAAGGTAGAAAAAGCTTTTAAATGCTTCCGACACTTCATTGTACAGTTCAAAAATAAAATTAAGAAAAATTTTAAGCAACTTAAAATCTTATTTCTAAGGATTAGCAACACATCTTATATTTATATATTTCTTATGTGCGTGCGTATGTTACTGAACTCCTCCTAAACGACTGGACTCATTTTGATAAAATTTGTTGTGTATTTGTTTAAGGGGACGTGAGAATGGTTTAGATTCACAATTTAGTCTGTCTTTTTGTATATGATATCTACATTCATGAGAAAGGCTATCAAGCATTACGTTACTATTCTTAACTCGGGTGGAATCGCGTGGCACAGCTAGTATTTTTATAACTATGTTTATATAATTAAGTCATGTTAATGTATTCATAGTTAAGAGGAACCCCTATTCAACGGTAGGATAAAATTATTTCATCAGTGTCCACAATTTTGTTAAAGAGAGCTTTTCATTGTTTAATTTAGATCAAAATTGCCCTTTACACCAATTAAATTAGATGAACATTCTAGAAGACATCATGAGAAATGATGTTGAACTAAGTATGAAAGAAGTCTTGGTAACTGTAGTGTTATCTTCTGGTTTAAAGACAATAGCGTGTATCTCATTACAAACCCAGTGAGTGTGACAGACACAAAAAAATTACAGTTACAAAGTAATGTGATACACAAATAGAGTTGCTGACAAAGAACTTGAGTATAGGAAATCAGATCCTCTTTCTGGAACTGAGTATAGGAATAAATATTTAATTTTAAAAACCTGTAATTATATGAAAGAATGAATAAGTATAAAAAATATAAAAATAGAACAAATTTTTTCAATGACATATCATGAAGCATTAAAAATTGCATACAAAATAATAATACCTAAAAAGTGAAGACGCATCTGTATAAGAAAGCCCTGTGTCGTGGGTGCTATAGAAGCTTTGAAACACAATTACACAAACACCCAGATAGGGACAATCTAAATTTATCATTAAAATTTCAGTCTTACTGAGAAACAAACCCAGGACCCTTCAAATGGCCACAAATGGTATACTAGTATACTACTAGTATGGCAACTGTTACACAACAACATTAGAACCAGAAAATCTAGTAACGGAGTATTTTCAAAAATTTTATAGACAATGTTATATTGAAAATTATATCTTAATACCTACCAATTTTAATTGGACACTTCAAATTCTTAGAAATCTACTGTCATGAATATATAAATTGATTAACAATTTTATGCTAACATACTTTGATTATGAGTGTTATCACAGTGTGATTATTGCTTCCTCTTAAACAATATACATAAATAGAGTATGATATAGAAATGATGGAATGTCAGAAATTGTTTTTATTATGTATAATTTAGTGAAACTTGACTTTAAAATTATTTTTAATGCTTCTACTTATTGCAAGGTTACAACCTTCCAGCTAAATATCAATTTTGTCTCAAAAATTTAGTACTAACACTAGGTATGCAGTAAATTTGTTTTTACCCAACTTCAAAGACACAGGACAGATAAATCTGTATAATCAATTGCATCAAATCCTAGTGCAGCTAATAAGATGGTGGACATAGCAGTTCAAGTCACACAACTCGCACAATGCAGTTGGTTGGTCCAGTTCTAAAAGAGTAGAATGGCTTCCCACGTCTGTTCTCTCTCTCTCTATCTATTCTACTGTACCAGCCATAAATCATATAACATCTCTCCTAGGTCCGCCCTAACAAAACACCAGACAGGCATCAATGAATAGATTACCACTGACAACTGTTTGGTGACAAATTGGCGATTGCATAATGTAAAGCAATTTATTTATTATTAAATAAAAAAATCATAAAATATAAACTTACAGATTATAAAGAGCAATAAAGGTTATGGATTATAGGTACTCAACCAATTAGAAAACCTACAAGATTAATACCTATGTGCTTAAACTAACAAGTTCTGTTCTAAATTCTTCTATTTCATATAAATTGAAAGAAAATCGATTCGTCATACAAAGTAATATTCAATTATCTTGATACTTAACATTGAGAAGTGTAACTATCCTAAAGATCAAAATCTGTTTTTGTAAACAACATTAAAATCGATAATATTCAAGAGATTTTAGCATTTGATCTAGCCTTCTACCTGAGAGATTTAGTGAGATTGAAAGACAATGAATTATTGCTAAATATTAAGTTCTAAAACCTAAATGTAAAAAAAATGCCTGTTAGATACCAAATGTACTATGAAACATTTTACATTATTATGTATAAACTATAAAGAATTGTTTTAATACGACTAATACATTGATAGAATTCTGGAACATGCTTAAATATTTTATATTCAGGTTTGAAATAAAACTGAACAATGACATGCAGAAATAAGGCACTAGGCTTTTGATATGTCACCAGACCTTTAAAATCAATTTAAGCTGCGCCAAATTAAATGTAATTCCCATGAGTTTGCTAACTTGCAAAATCAATCAGATACCATACAAGAACCAAGTCGCCATGTTGGTTAGAAGTAAGACACGTAAAACTACATTTTATTGTTTTAATATATACTGTAAAAGGTTATAAACTAAAAATTAATACATGCAGTATTAAAATCTTTATGATAACATTACGTGCAACAGGATTTCCATTCAATAAAGAAAAAATCGATACAAGTATCAGGACATGAGGTACAAACCTGCTGCTCTAGACCTGTTCCATTTTGGTTGGTAACATTACTCATATTACTACCAAGCGGTTCGTTTTTTTGGGAACGTTGCTCCAAAAATATTATACAATCACAGTCTACAATGAATTTTGCACAAACACAAATTCACGAAATCACATGAAAAGGCTACAATTTTCACCCCGAAACCACTTTTCATTCGCAGTTTTTGTTCTTGATGAATAGTGCTGCTAAAATTTGCCTTATCATTCATTCTTTTATTGATCGTTCTTTACTTATTTCACTCAGTCAGTGCTAGTCTATGGATGGTACAATATGATTGTATGTACTTAAAAAAGCAATATAGGAGTTGACGCCAAAGATCGAAATAATATATGGTTGAACGCAATAAATAGCGCTTCTATTCTAAGACTACATTTTCTATCTTTGAAGTTCAAAGATGTCGAATTTTTTCTAGTAGTCAATCCAGGAAATGTGGAGATCTGGAGCAGTGTGGTCAATACTGCTCCAATGCGGATTAGAAAAACATCGGGTTAGTGGCAAAATCGCTACAAATCAGCCAAAAAATCTTCTACCAGGTTTAACGTTAGATGTACTGTTTCTGTGTACTGATGCCGATGAATAACATGCGCCACTATAGCGGTCAACCTATTGAGTACCAACCGCGCTGCGTAAACAAAAAAACAGAAAGTTGTAATTTGAATATTATTTTATTTATTTATATATTTTTTAGTACTTTAGTTCAAGAGTACATCCAAATCAACACCATAAAAAACTTTTACACTTCTCTTTTTTGTATTGATACTATTTTTAGTTTTGCTGCATCCCTAGGACAATTTTACTTTTTTGTACTTCTAAATCAATAACTTATCTGTGACAGTGCTCCCAGTTAACACTTAATTACTACCAACTCCTATAATTTACGTAAAGTCTGTAACTCCTCCTTTATATATAATTATAATATATTAAACATCGTAACACAACACATATTATAATCGTTTGAAAATTTCCAAGTACCTAATAGGAAAAGAAAGCTTTCTGTCACGCATTTTATGAACTGTGACCTTGGTCCGATCTTGGTAGCTCTGACCAATAACCAATAATTATTGTAAAGTACAATAAAAATTGCCTGGAAACAAAAAAGGGACATTTAAAGCTATTAAATTAATAAATACTTATGTGGTACTAAAGCAACAAAAACATTTTACTAAGGGTCCAAAGAGTGTTGCCGTTCGTACGGCAATCAGAGAACATACATATTCCTATAGGGTGCGCTTTAATTCGTTTAAAATGTTTTGAAAGTAAGAAAAAAATACAATAACCATAATTTTAGACAGAATGTGATGGTATTTTCCTCGTCAAATTCCAAATTTGCCACCCTAGTTTCTTCCAACCTACTCTACCTTTTGGGGTAGATCGTGATCTTTTTTTAAAGGTACAGCAATGTTAGTTAAAATAAGTAATTTTTTTGTTGTGTACTGCAGCTGGCAGCCCCATAGCCCCGTAAATGAGATCAGGGACAACATTGCTGAGAGTCATAAATACGTAGTACATTCTAAGTAGTCTGTGGTCATGAATGAATGACAGAGATACAGATATTGATAAAAAAATTAAGAAAAGATGAAATTTTTATTAATTTTTCTTTTATCTTGTAGATTATACCTATATTAATTTGATTTTGTATAGTTTACGAATTATCGTAAAATAAATGTAAAATTCTTTGTAAAATTAGTTCCACAGACTAATTAGATCTGACAACAACGGCAACAACACATTACACAACACTGTTTGTGTTTAATCTGTTTCCATGTATATTCTATTCTATCTATCTGTCTGAATGATTTGTTTTGTTTTTGTAAAATTTTTTGTATAGGTATGTAGTAGATATTAAATATTTATCAGGTAAATAATATCTGTGTGGTGATAAAAATCTTTTAGGTTACGTTGCTGTAAGTTTTTTTATACTGGTGAGTAATAATTATATTCTTTTACTAAGTATGCAATAAATTATTTTATTTCTGTTATGTACATATTCGTGTATGGTTTAGGTATTCGTGAAAAAAAAAACATTAC
>DWQK01002291.1:0-13465 GCA_018231225.1 Noctuana stator | reverse complement strand
GGAGGCTGGGGACCGCAGGGGCCGGCCCCTAAAAAGTTATGTATTTTTTCTCCTCTTTTTTCCCATCGACGTGATGAAACGGCGCGATATTGATCCAGTCGCCGGCATCTCGGTTATGCTGTACCTATCAGCCGGAGGTTTTGAATTTTGTCTTTTTCTTAGCTTTATGATATGAGACGACAGAGATATTTTAGGCTAGGTATGCATAAGTTTTATGGGTAAAATAATAATCTTAATTATGAACTATTGATTTTAGATACATTTATTACTTTAATATGAATGCAATCAATTGCAATGCTGCAATGTGATAGCGAGTATACAGATATGTTTGAATACTAGCTTTCTCCTAACTGCATTTTTTTACTTAGGTACCATGGACATTAATTAACAGTGCATTTTATTGGCGTAGAAAGCGTAAATTATACCTACCTATTCATGTTTAGTTTTTCGTTTACTGCAGTTTTTTATGCTATTTGCTTGGAAATGATAGTAAATGTGTTTGTAGAGACGGAAAAGACTAAGGTGCAATCGGAGTTACGTTTAATTATTTAAAAAATTAGGAAGTGTTAAGGATTATTTCAGGCAGACATCGTTGTTTAACGACACAACGCCTAAATGTCTGTTTATCTCTGGCCTCTGTCCTATCAGCAACTCCTTAGTTATCCGTATTGGAGCGTAGACCTAATTTCGTAGTAAAAAAATATTAAACCATGAACTTCAGAATGTAATGTTATAGTCATAGATAATATTCGCAACCGTTCCAGTAGCACATGAGGGCCATGTTATTTGCACTGCGTATTTTTTTTTATTTTTTCGGCCGCAGGTGTGTCGTCCGGCGCGCGTCCATCCCTTTATGCAAGCTGCTAGCTGCAAGCCCATCGCATATGGTACATCGCATGGTATACAGGGTGATAGGTACTATAGATATTCAATTAATATTACGAATCATCATCATAAAATAACTTATTTGTACGTACGTATGTAGTATGTATTTCATTAGTATCTCTACTAATATATCGTTATCTATTTGTTACACGTTCTTGGTCATTTCATTTCAGTACCTAAGTAATAAAAAAACAGCGTAAAATCTCATATAAAAAAATTAGGAAGTGCAATTAAACTTAGGTACCTATTGGTATAACAAGAGAATGCATAATATATCTATTAATTTGATTAAGTGCGCAAAAAATATGGTACCTAGGTAGGTAGGTACTATATTTTTTGCATGACATTGCATGACATATTCATTGTAAATTTTAAACCAATTTTAATTAATTAACTAGCAGGTGCAGCGGTGTATGGGATTTTGTTTAATTTTTCTTTTTTCTTCTTTATTTTATACCTTCTGAAAATAATAAATATGGATATCACTTTCTCTCGTGCCAACACCATGTATAAAGGTTTCGATACATAAAAATACCTCGATAAATAGGCGGTTTAAATTTTTTCCAAGCATGCATCGTCGATGGCCAGCATTGACTAGTACAATTCTAAGCACTCTTTGGGGTCACTTTTTGGAGATTATGGTCCATTGTGTGGAGCGGAGTCGAAAAATACCAACAAAAGACTGAGCCCTGTTGACTGACCGTAGGTTTTTGTGCAAAAAGATATAGCGACGGATTATTTTAAGCACAGCTTTTGGGATCGGTTTCACATCTTGATTTTCGCGCAGAAAATCGACTGGACTGATGATAATATCTCTATGGTAATAAAGATTTCAAGTTAGACTTGATGGCACGTGAAATTGGCGTTATTTTGATACATTGATAAATCAATATAGAAACGTAAGACACGCGTCCGGGCAGATGTCGATAGAGATCATTTATAAATGTACCTACTCTGTAATACAGATAATAATCTGCAAACCGCTCGGAAAACTATATTCAAGAAGCTATTCTAACTAACAGTCACACGGTTCCCTTGTTTGTAGATGTTGAATGGGATAAACATACAGTAAATAGCCTAACGGTATAGCGAGAAACCATTGGATCCACAGGGCACAGGGCCGGGAGGAGTGACGCCACCGAGGGGACGCCTATGTCCAACAGTGGACCTCCAAAGGCTGATGGATGTATGGAAATAGCCTAAAATCATATAAGCACAGAACAATAAAGAAAGTGGAAGGTTAGGTTAGGAATGAGTAACAGGTTTGTCCGATTTAGGTGCAGGTGCAGATGATTTCTGGAAAGTCTGGCAGTTAGGTACGTGCGGCAAAAAATAATTAACTTTATATACATTATGGCTAACTAAGAAAATCAAATTCAGTAAAAATTAATGAAATGTACCTACTTAAAAACGTAATGTACCTACTTACTAAAAATTGTGTTAGGTACTTGTATAATAAACAAGTGCCTTTCGTTCAGAAACTGGTGTTTGTATGCCAAGATTGCATTTAGATGATTAAAAATCCATTACATTCAGGTTTATAAAAAAAACTAAAATTCTCTTAAAAATAATGTTTATCGAAGAAAAACACATATCTACCTATTATTCTACTATAGGTAATAATGCTGTTGATCTATTAGATGCTCGTCATCTGAATTGTTCATCATCATTTTTTTTCATCATCATCAATAATTTTTTAAATTAATAATTAAAATTATTAATTAATAATTAAAAAAATGATTACTGATGCTAATTAAACCTGAAACATCCTTTTGAAAATCACAGAAAGGCATGATTTGTCAGAACAATAACTACTCGTTAGCAAGACGATCGTTGTTTCGATTGCAAAGAAACGGAATGTGATCAATAATTCTTAAATAATAACATCCATAATCATTTAGGTACTCATCATAATAATAAGTAATTATCATACTCTATACACCAGACTAATAAGTATAACCTTATCCACGTAATGATCTATACACCATACAGCCATAAAAAGAATCATAAAAACTCCCCTAATTTTTTAAAGTACTTCATAATTACCCTCTTTTTAAAACAGGGACTTTTTGTTCCCGATTGTTGACAGAAGTATGGGCGACTGAGGTGTTAAAACGAAATATTTTTTATTTTATTACTTACACACTAAAAAACTAACGACGTGGGAGACTGCAGTTAGTACAAACTTTTTAGTACAATGTGATAGGTATCTTAAAGTAAATACAATATACCACCCAGGTATGGGTATTGTATCTGCTTTAAGTTTCGTTATTAAACTGTCTTTTTATTATTTTTATATTATACAACATTTTATATAGATACCATGATACTTAAACATGCCTCAAACTTAAAAGTAACACGGAATTTACATTATACGGATTATACAAATCCTTCTCTTTATCTTCGCTTCCTTTTGTTTTGTTTTGTCTCAAAACTTGCTATTTGGTCTAAAAATTTCTTTAATATAGGTATGTGCAAAGTTTTTATTCAATCAATCGCCTCAAATTGGGTGAAAATCAAGTTCAAAAATTGGTGAAGCCAATATATATTATGTGTGTTAGTTAATAAAAAAAAGCGCATTAAAAAAAGAAAAAAAAAGGACGCTACATTTTTGTATTTAGAACGCCAATCCACACTCATGACCTGCTAATCAAAACATCACCTGACATGACCGCAAACATCGAATTATCGAATAAAGCACGCACGTTCCAGCAAAAAATGAACAGAGTAAAAAACCGCAAAGTGCATTCAATTTAGGGGAGGTTAAAAACGTGTAACTAAATAATTTCGTGTTTTTGGCATTCGCGTGTCGGTTCTTACCCTGGGGCGTGCAGTCAGCCGCTTCCGGTATTGTGTGCGACCCTTAAGATTTCAACGAGGGTAACTTTTTTAAAAACAATAAGGCACGCGCTAGCGTTTTATATTAAATATTTTGTCTGTTGTGCCTAATTTTCTTGTAGATTTTATGGCATTTTATAGGTACTAAGTATGAAATCAGCTCCATTTTTTTACAGAAATGAAAGTCTCTGCTGGGAAGCGGGATTCACACATATTTAGATTCTTGGCGCCATAACGTGTTGGTTCGCAGGTAATTATCCTAATCCTAATTATTATACTTCAGACTGAAATGCGGAACCTTATTGTTTCATGGTAGAATTTGGAGATGATAACTCCCCGTTTAAATGTATTTTTACCTTCTGGCGCTTCTTTTAATTAATATTTAAATAATTATAATCTGTTTTATCTATATTTTGTTTAAATCAAAACACACTCCAAAAGTGAAAAGTTTTTACTAGCAGATCCTTTATTTATTTATCATTTATTTGGTAATCCTACAGCGTTACAACATCCTACCTAATATAGCAAAAAGATACGATGTTATGCTTAAAAAACGGCAAAAATGGATTACCTACACTGATATATAATTTCTAACTTATACCTAACTTAAATTATATAATTATGTAATAGTTGATTATAATTAAATAATGTCTGTATTAATGGTTGTGTGTGCTTTAAGTCTAAGGATGTGTGTATGAGTGCGAGAGAGTTAATACAATTTGTTTATATTTGTTTAAAATTAAAAAATGTAAATAGAATAATATAGTAATAGTAAAAGGAACTTTAGGCACAAAAAAGTATTTTTTTAAGTATTATAATAATATAAAAAAAAACACATTAAAGGACCAACCAAAATGAGGTTACATAGAGTAGCCATTAGGTACTCGTAACTTAATTGTATGAAGTTCGTTCAACCCATTCAGGTTCTGTTTACATGAAACTCTTCATGAATCGCGTCTCTAGTATCTCAAGTATGAAGCTATGTAGAACATGATAACTAAATGACGTGAAAAACCGAAAATAAAATTGGAATGGCTAAAAGAAGTAACTTTTTTTAAGTACAGTTACTACGCTATAGGTAGTTAAGTACTTAATTGTTTTTCAACTGAACCGGTTAGATCAAAGATTTCAAAAACCGTTACTTCAAAAGTTCAGACCAAAAGGAAAGCGGTCCTAACTAAACAGTTCGTCAAAAATTAATGCTATTGTTCATTAATCAAGTTAAAAGGATTTCGTTTGGCAAAAAGCAAAAACTGGTGTAAGTTGACTGTCAACCCTTTTTTACCGCGCTCGGTCGAAAGTACCGTTCGTGGGTAATATCTGGAACAATTTCTTTGTGTCTTTTCGAAGCTTTTTACGATAGGCAACGACGTCGGGAGTCCTACCTTTGTTGTGAAGCTGTATATTTGCATACTGTAGACGGATTTGCATTTCGGTCCAAACTATGGCAGGCTTAATTTTTTATTACGTCTTTGTCATCCCGAAGTACAAAGAGGTAAGTAATAAAATGCAAATCAATAAAGGATTCTGTTTGGATTTTATATTACCCTATAGGTACGATTTTTCGTGTAATTTTGTTGGCCGACAGTACAATACTAATTTCCGTCCTTGTTTATTTCAACTTTGGTGCTATGTTAGTATTAAAAAAAGTTAGCAGCTCTTAAAAAAATTGTACCTAATGATAATTTTATGCGTCAGTATACTTACTTCTAGTTATTTTGAGAATCATTAAAATATTTTTTGTTAGATACATAATATATCTTGGAAATGGATTTATTATACAAAAATCTCTTTTACCAGCTATTGCGATAGCTATTATTGTTAGACATTAAAACTTAGTTTAGCTTTCTCTGTTTAGCTTTTAATACTAAAAAGTGAAAGTAAAATAATTAAATAGTTAACTCAGTATTTTTGTGTATAAATAAATGGCTTTAATACTTAATTAATACCTACCATAGATAATTAAAATGCATTTATTTTGAATGTCTATGGTTAATGCTATATTATATTATTATTAATGTTCGTCTTCATATAATAGAAACTAGCTGGTGCCCCGGCGTCTTCTGCGCAGGATTGGTATATCGAGCAATTCACACGATACATTTATAAATTGTAGCCTATGTGTTATTCTGGTGTAATTATAAGCTATACTTATTATTGTAAAGTTTCATTAAATACATTCAGTTTTTACGTCAAAGAGTAACCAACATCCATCCATCCATCCATACTTACAAACTTTCGCGTTTATAATATTAATAGGATGTTCAGATACAGTAAAACGGTCAGGCTTTCATTATTACTAATGTAAAGAAATTTAAGCAGAACATGTACCTACAGCGTAAAAGGATTTAAAATTTGCAATTTGCAACATATTTTTAGATTTATACCCTAAACAACATAAGTAACGTAACAAAAGAACATGGATTGACAAAAGATTTTTTCACGCGGTAAAGATGGTTGGTTATGGAAGGAACTTTTTTTTTTAATTCGAATTTAAAAATGGTATGTGCATGTGACTGTAAAGGGACAGAGGCAGCAGGTACCTACTCGCGTTTTTGCATTTCCTTTCCGCGCTTTTTACAATAAAAACTTTCTTTTAAACAAATAATCCTGACAGTGCTTGACAGGGATTCATGTTAAAATAATAATTGCAAAGCGAAGCAATTTGATTTTTTTCCCGAGATCCTTCTCAATGCTATGCTCTATGGATTTTTCGTTCAGTGTTGCCAGAGTTTACTCAAAGTACATTACAAAATATCTATTATTAAATTAAATTTGCTTAAAGCATAGTTTTAATTTTTTTCAGTATTGATTTCTGTATTTTGAAATATTTTATTTTATTTTACAATTTTTTGGAAAACTTACAGCTATATTACAGTCTACAATACAGTAGAATACAGGAGTAACAAAACAGTTACAGTTGATAAGTAGAATAGGTTTTAGGGCGTTTACTTACAAATTTGAAAGAAGCGTAGATAAAAAATTTTTTTGGAAAACTTTAATTTAGTTTTTCCAATTAAAGAGACGTTTAAATTTTTTTATGTATAATGTACCTATCTGACTAGTGATTTATCAAACGAGCATGTTGAAAAGTTAGTAATTATTGTACAAAAATGTTTTTAAAACTAGGTAACTAAGAGTTTTTTGCAGCTTATAAAAAGGTTTTTTAGCAAAAAAATCACTAATTCAAATTTATCCAAAAACAACCATCAAAGGTCACGTGCACAACATAAATACGATATACAGGATATATGGCCCCGTATATATGTTTAAATACATATAAATGTGACGGAATAGGGTGTAATGTAAGCAAGAGGGAGCGTGTAGCCATAAATTTGGCGAGTCTCATTTGAATTTCCAATCCCTGCATCCATTACTGATTGTTGGGGGTGGGAATCACTGAAAAGCCTTGATAAGAAAAAAGGAATATTATACCGATGTATAACCGTTGCTAATCATGAGGACTGAAATTGTTTAATATGTATAGGTATGAGCTGCTTTGGGTCAGGACCAGCTCATAAAAGTTGTTTGTTGTGGGACCAGCGCGTTCCACTCAAGATCGCAGTACCCTCTTAACGCCATCTTTTTACGATAGTCCGGTAAAGATTCCACATAACTCGGTACCATTCCTGCCATATTCGAATACCTCTGAAGGTTTCTCCCTCTTTAGATTAGGTATGTTATTATTATTAAATAAATCCTTAAAATCTTCCATATAAATACTCGTAAATAAATATATATAAATAAAGCCATCGATATTAAAATAATCCATTATGAATGAGAAAAATACGAGTAAAATACCTATAGGTAAACAATGTTTAAAAAATTTATTCAATTCACTCGGAACAATAAAATCGGTAAATTTTATTGACTTGCTAACGTATGACGTCACATGTTTTATTGTTCTTATAAAATGTATACGTGGGCGTCATGTTTTGACAGCTCATTAAAATTATCTCAAGTACTTAGTCCGACCCGGTCTTGGTAGTTTTTAAACGTGTGAAAAGCATTTTAGATCTCACCAATAGGTACTAATAGGTGTCTGTACGACTTTAGACGGTTACTTACGGTCTATCCTAAAGGTCTATCTATAAAACTTAGGCAATTCTCTAATCATTCAAAATTAGAACTAGGGTTTCACAAAATTCCTAAGCATTTATTTTTAAAGTATTCTTGCTAATAATATTAATGTCTAAACCATTAAATAAATAACGCTTCACACTCACAGCCCCGCATTAGTGGGTGCCATGGACACACACAAAGACAAATACACAAAAACCCAGACCGGTAACAGAAATCTAAATTCATCATTTAAATTTCTGCCCCGCCGGGGATCGAACCCAGGACCCTTCGAATGGCGGTCTGGCGTGGTAACCACTACACCACACAGGTCGTCATTAAACCAATTTTGGTGAATTTTGGTATATACATAACTAGATTGGACTTTGGAGAATAGGCAAATTAATTATTATACAATAGTCAATTTATACGTAGCTGATTTCATTTTTTGTTAGATTCCAGACTTCCGTTAAACATTGAGTTAAATTTAAATCATAAGTACTTAATTATAATATTATAATCTTCCGTCCTTGATTATTATGAAAATGTTTTCATATGCGCAGGTAAAAAGTTTTGATACTCGTACCTACTCGTATTCTTACATTTATTTAGTGTTTATGTAATGTGTGATTTTGAGGCCTTTGTATAGAAAGGATATATTATAATATACCTATACTTAATACCTATATCCATTATTGGTTCATAGGTATATTCTAGCTTGATGTTCATGTACTATATGTAGTACAGTATTTCGGTGATTGTTGGACGTAGGCCTTTTCCCATCAGTCTGTGTTGTTTCCAATCACTCTGTGGATTCAGAAAAGCATTTCATAAAAAATCCTTTGTTGTGTTAAATTCCATAGACATTTTTATCTGTTTAACGAGTCTCAAATCTAAAGGTGTGACACAGATTATAAATAAAATAATAATCCTCGAAGCTTTGGCCCTTCTTGATTGCAATCTTCAATAAAGCTAACTCAACATTTTGTGCTTACTTATTATAATTGAGGTTCATTGTAAAATATTGAAGAATTTATTTAGTTTAAAATTACAACATTTTCTTTGTGTGAATGCAAGGAGACCTAACCTATTTATTAATGGTAGTTGGTACTTATAAGATTACAATATAAACTTGAAAAACTTATGTATGTCCCTATATATGTAAAAAGGTACCTACCTGTTAGCTGAATTCAATAATAAATTATTTACTTTTTCCCCACCTATTTACTGCTTAGTTAAATTAATTATTAGATAACACATTTTAGCCAAAATCTTCCTTACGTAGTTGTTACCTATATTAAGCATTACCTTTAGAATACTGTTTAATCTGGATTCAGTCCCTGAATACAGAGTACCTACACCTAATACAGGGTAGGTATCCCTAACTAGCGTGAGTAGAAGTAACTCTGGCTGTGCACGTGCACTGCAATAGTCTTAAAATTAGTTACCATATCTTTTCTATTTTAAAAAATTATTTTGTTTATTCCAACTACACGAGCTCTAATCTCTTTCTCAAAACGCTGATTTAACGATTAGTTACCCAGTTACGATCGAAGGCATGTCGTTCGTTCTTTTTTCGATTTTTATGCTCAACTCTAAATAACGCGAAACACGTGTCGTGAAATATTATAGAATGGCATCTGCGATGGCAGATTAAACAAGTGTCGTGTTTGCTCGCTTCCGAGAACGGATAATCGATTTTTTTTAACGATTCACTTCTTTCTCCCTTAATTTTGAAGATTACAACTATTTATTTATATTCACCAGATAAGAGTGTCATATCACACTACAACAGTTACCTACATATTTTACAGTGACTTAGGCAAAAACAGGAGAGTTTATTTAAAATAAGAAAAAAAAATAAACTTGTAATTTGAAATTAAGGATCATAGACATTATAATTTAACGATAAAATCACCAGCGTTTGTAGCAAGCGGAATCTTTTTAAATAAAAATAAAATTCATCAAGCAACACCTACACTTTTGAAAAGCACTTCTGTCACAGTATTTGTGTGTGCGTTTGTGTGTGTGTGCGAAACTAGCGAAGCTTCACAAGACCGCTTCGAAACTTAGAAGTGGTCAAGAAGCAGCTGTCTTTTTTAAAAAAAAAAGGACCGAAAAACAGCACATTGGTGGTTTAGAAGCGTGCCGCCTACGAAACGCCTCTTGATGTTTTTACTTTGCAATTTAACTTTTTATTTATACTTGGCTGTATACCTGTATGTGGCCGGAACCATATGGCATTGTTCGCAAAAATATATATATTTTTAAATTTTTGTTGTCTATTAACATTATAAATTACTTAAAACTCAATTTCCAGGTGGGTTTTAGGTGAAATAAAAATTCTACTAAACATACTGTTAAGCATAACGGTCTGTTTGTGGATAAACTTTATGCTAAGAAATAACCTATTAAAGTATTTATGTCCAAAGTACCTACGTATCTTTATGTTATCCCTCTCTCCTTTTTACGCAACAATGAGATTTTGATACATTAGTGTAATCAGAATTAATTACCTAATGACTTATTTGAAAGAAAGGATAATCTGTTGCTGTCTCCGAAAGAGGAGCTAAATCCGATAAACGGCTTAGGTACTAATAGTACTTTGTAGTTTTGTACAAAAAATGTAAGGATTTATGAAGGTTAAATAAAGTAGCCAAATAAGAAAAAAATTGCCAAGTTTGTAAGTTTTTTTTTATGTTTTAAAAATTTTTTTGTAAAAAAAAATATGTGCTCAAAAGGATCTAGGATTTTCTTCTTTTTTCTAAGGATATGTTATTTAGGTATGTTTTCCAAGTCCACATACAAGGAAAAATGAACTTAAGCTGGCAACGTTTATAAAAAGATACTTGTAGCTGCTAGTTATATAAAAGAAATAATCAAAATAGATAAAAGCTATGTATATACCAATGTAAATACTTATTTATGTAATTGCTATGTAAATAAATTCAATTTACGCATGAACGTTGCCTACATAATTATAATAATATTTGTCCTAAGTACATAGTGACAGAACACTTGGTAGTTAAAGATTTTGTTACTGTAGGCCTTAATAAAATATAACAATAACTAGGCATGAAAATACATTACTAATAGGCAGAACCCTAAATAAAAATGTAAATCACTAATAATAATCTCTAATAATTAAAAACCTTTTTATTCCTTTAGAACCTGCATTTCTCTTCACAAAGTTAAAAAAAGAGATTTTACTAAGCGGAAAAGAGTTATAAGTAAGTATATTAAATAAGAGTACGTTAGAAAAGCTCAGGACAGTCATTTTCCATAGATATTTTTCAGGTAAAACTAAAGTAGGCAGGACGTAACTTGGAAATAAAACTTAGTGAAAATTTGTAACTCGCGATAACTTTTTTTATTACTTAGTTTTTAATGATAATACTTTAAATAAAAAAAAAATTACGTAAGTAATTTTAAAAAAATATCTACGTACATTCTTGATAATTTAGCCCGTTTGCGCGTTTGACTCTGAACTCGGCTGTTAACCAACGTGCTAAAGCAGTTGTCAAGTTTTTTTCGCAGCGTAAGCGTAAGTAGGTATGTGGTATGTGTAATCAGCGTTTGCCAAAAATAGCTACTTTATGCAAATTTTATCGCCAAAATACTCATTATTTTCAAGCCAACTTTTTTCATATTAGCACATTTTTTACTCGACATTGTTAAGTGGATGGGTAACTTTTTATTACCTAATTAATATTAATGCCTATTTTTTATTGACATGCATTGTTAGTTATTTACATTATAAATATTTTAGAACATATGGCTTTACCACAAAAAGCATGAATAAGAATATAAGTAAAAAATACATCGGTGACGCAAGTCTTTTATTTATAATCACAAATTATTAGTACCACCTAAACGAGCGGCAGGCCATCTGATGTTAAATGGTTACCCATGGACACCGTCTAACTGAAGAACTGACTTGCTTCAGGGCGAATTATGATGTCTCTCCGTCCTAGGGGTGTCACCTATTTTGAAGGTAAAATAGTATTGCAAAAGAGCACAGATTATCCTATTAGACTTTTGAAGGGTTTTGTTTCATTAGACCAAGTGAGGTTTGGTCACTAAATTTCACTTGGCTTGCGTAGTAATCATTATCTCTGTTGACTTACATTTATCTCTGTTGAGTATTCATTTTTGAATTTAATAATTTAATAATATTTAATTTTAATTATACGTGTAATGTAATTAACAGTTTTGCACCACCCAAATTCATTTATCATGTGGCGGTCGCTTATCTGAGATAGATTGTTTAATGTCATGTTTAGAATAGAATAGTTTAGATAGCTGTAAAAAAGTTGGACCGACCGATAATTTGTGATTTTTCACACAACACCCCGAAACATTTTGGACAAACGCCGTTAAAAAGGTTGTGCTATCGATCATTCATCTAAAACAAGTTTTTATAGAATTCCTTTGCTTTTTTAATCACTTTTTTTACAGTGGCAACCCACCGAATTTGATAATCTGGGTAGGTACTTATTTTAGGGAACTAAAAAAAATGCAAAAAACGCGACAAATGGCATGAAAGAATGCCATTTGACTCGTTTTATTATATTGATGCTGATTTCCTTTTAATAAATATTGTACTAAAACTACTTTATAGCCTGTATAAGATATTGTTTCATTAAAGTTAAAGTTACTTTTAACTTTTGTTAAAATACAAAAGTAATTATGAATAATAGGTAGGTATTATAAGTGTGTTTAAAATTATCTAAGTACCAAAAAAAAGTTTCAAATAAAAACTTATTAGTAGATAATATTCAAATTCTAAAACTTAATTATTAAAAACTTGACGTATTTTAATTAACTACTAAATTATCTGATATTTTACTCATATTAGCACTTACGTAGTAGGCACTTGTATAATTAGAATCCATTTTTTGCTTTTTGCTTGTTTAAAATAAGTTATGCAACGTAACACATCTTTATCATTTTAAATTATTGTATTATGCAAATAAGTTCTAAATTTAAACACACCTGTAGTTTAAAATTAGAATCCCAAATAGTACAGTATATATAAAAGGAATAATGCACGAAATCGGGCTACAAATGTGATACAAATAAATTGAAACAAGTGTTCTTTAGTCCGTGAACTCAAAAAAATAATGTCAAGCGACGTCAGTCGAGCGGTGAGGCGTTAGTGCGCTACCGGCTAGCTTGAAAAATTTATATTAATCAAATTAACAAATTATTGCATACAAAATATAAGTAAATGAAAAAGGTGGTTAACACTACTTACCTATTACATTCAAATCTGAATACATTTTCAATTTATACGTTAAGTCATTGACTTTTGGTACGTACAGTTTCACATATAATACGTTGTAGAAGAAAAAGCTGTTTTAAAGTAACTATTATTTAATCTGTGCCTAGAGGCATTGGGCGTACGTGTCAGTCATGCGATTTTTTTACTGTGCACTTGAAACACAATAAATTATGAGATTAAATGTATAATCGAGAGGACATTGTTTTTTTTTAAACTTCCCGCCTTTTTATCGTCTTAAGGGGTT
This sequence comes from Noctuana stator, assembly GCA_018231225.1. NCBI lineage: Eukaryota > Metazoa > Arthropoda > Insecta > Lepidoptera > Hesperiidae > Noctuana > Noctuana stator. Next base: position 155 of record DWQK01002291.1, on the reverse strand, counting down.
CAGCATAACAGTTAATAAAAAGTTAATAAATGTTAATAAGTAGGTACATTTCAGTTCTTTTTTTTTCCACGTAAGTAATACCAAATTCAAATTCAAAAATTTTTATTCATCATAAGGTACACGTATACACTGGATGAACGTCAAATAATTCGGTA
>DWQK01002290.1:0-13466 GCA_018231225.1 Noctuana stator | reverse complement strand
GCTCCAAACCCACAGCTTTGTCGAAGCTCACAGAAAATAGGAGATTGGAAAAGGGTGCTTTACAGAAAAAAATGGAATTAGCAAGGAAGAATAGAAAAATTGCCATTGATAAGAAAAGAAGGAGCAAGCGCATTAGAGACACATTTAATAAGAATCTTTGGGGTGAAGACTGTAAGTGTGCTATCTGTATCAATATAGAGTACATAATAAAAAATGAAAAAACCCAGGAGCTGTGAAATTGTCAGGTTTCCGCCTGCCCAGGTCCACATAAGTGACCCGGGGTAATGACATTAGCTTTAGCTGTGAAGTAAAGCCTGCATGCCTCAGAGTTCTCCGTAAAATTCTCAAAAGGCATGTAAAGTTCAGCAATCCATACTTTGCTAGTATGGCCTAAAAACCCATCCCGCATTTGAGATGCGACAGATGCCCAATATTGAGATTGTAATAGTTTGATGACAATAATGTGTCCTAAATATTTATTCCTTGCAAGAAAATTGTTATTAGATAGTTTTTTCAAAACTGCTGTATCAGTAGAAGTACAGTGTAGAGAATTATCTGAAAATAGAATTATCTAGAACTAATGCCAATTTAATAGGATCATGAGATCACAAATCAAATCGTAATAGGAAATTGTAAATGACCTATAATTTTCTAAATTCCCTAATTTTAGTGCACCAATTTATTGATAATAATTCTTCCAGTGCTAGAAGAAAAGGGTATTCCCGGAACTCTGTGTGATGAGTTCATCTCACCCGAAGCACAGTTGCATAATGTGCCAACTACGAAAAGGTTGCGTGCTAAACCGCCGCCACCGAAGACTATTGTCACTCGCTCAGCAGTGGAAGCACCTCATCCTGGTGTCAGCTACAACCCATCATATCAGGTACTATTGAGATATAGATTGTTAAAGGACAAGACAAAATCTCACTCGAATTGAACTTTATACCTTAATGCTAATTAGTTTGTAGTGTTTACAAGACATCATGTTGTCCCATACAAACTTTTCTCCCGTTTTTCACCCCCTTCGGGCTAGAATTTCGGAAATACCTATGTCATACAAAGAACCCTCCAAGTTTCAGGTCTCTATGATCTACAGTTTAGACTGCGTTGATCTGTCACTCAGTCATTCAGGACAAATCATTTTATATGGTATAGATTTCCGATAAAAACTATTGTCTGTGAGTTGTTTTAAGATTGTGTTGTTTCCAGGAACATCAAGAATTGCTGCAAGATGTGGTGCAGCATGAACAGAAGATGATGAAGCGTGAAGCGCACCTCCACAGAGTGACCACGGGAATGTTTAGCAAAGTGACAGCTGAGGAGAAAGAGGTTAGTGAATTCTATCATCTGTTATTATGAACTTTTATTTATTTGAAACTGCCTCAGAACGAAACATAGACTAAGGATTTGAACCATATTTGATAATTCTAAGAGGTTAGTTACAATACTATAATTTCAGTATTATGTTTCAACATAAGTGTCTTCATCATCAACCCATCCCCAGTATGCCACTGCTGGGCATGAGTCTCTTTCAAATGTTAGAGGCGTTTGGGTCATAGTCCATTACACTGCAAGTGTGGGTTGGTATATTTCACATGCCTTTTCAAAACTTTGTTATTGAATAAGATTTAATTAATAAAGGTTTTTATATTTTTTATTTTCTTGATTTCGAATTTTTTTTTATACAATTTTCAGAAACAATGGCGCGAGGAAATGAGCTCGGGGCTACCTCAACCCCACAATCCATCAAATGATCCCAAACCAGAATCCGAATCTGACAATGAGTACAAAGCAGTCAACCCGCCAGTCAAGAACAAGAAGAAAGACCACAAAGCGAGAAGGAAACAGCGGGAGAGGTTAGAAGAGAAGGAGAGGTTGAAGCGGGAGAAGATTGATAAAAAGAAAATAACAGATTTGTATAAGTAAGTGTATATTATGGTATACTTAATTTTTATTATTTTAACTGGAGGTTGTGCAGATACTTGTTATCATTAAGAACTAGTGTTCGGTAGCATCTATTTTCATAGATTGCATTTTACAACAGGCTCCGTAAACTCCAATCGTCGATAACAAAGCGAGAGGGCCGGCAATCGGAACTGCGTTCCAAACGCATGTCGAAGCGCCTGGAGGCAGCGGCCACCACGCTGCCCGCCCTCAACGCTCACAAGGCACCAGTGAAGGAACCCGATTTTGTCGACCCCAAAGAGCTCACCGGGGACCTCAGGACACTGTCCTCTAAAAGTAAGTGAAATGATTTAGGTTTGTATTTTACTTAAATAGGATAGAAGTCCTAAATGAAGTCCTGTATGGATGCAGGAGGCCTAAGATGGTCGCCTCAAATAAAATTTTTAGCATCCACATCTCCCCAACCGAAACTCAAGAACCAACTGGCTTCACATGCTTTATAATTGCGATGGTGGTACATCCACAGTCGAACCACAAGTTCTGTCACTCAACATAATATTAATTTTTCAGCGAACCTACTTCGTGAACGTTACGAGTCACTTCAGCGCCGAGGAGCGCTCGCTGCCTCCAAGCTCATGATGAAGAAGAAACCGAAGGTCAAGAGTTACTTCAAACCAGGGCACAAGGTCACTGATCAGGACATTGAAAAGTATATGAACAGGAAGGTCAAGGAAAAGAAGACTGTCAAGCTAATGAAATAAGGTTCGGAATTACTTGATAATATGTCTTGGTAGGTAGAAGATGATTAAATTTTTATTTTTAAATGGCTCATTTTGTTATTCATTATAACCAACCAATTTTTAATGATATAAAATATAATTTAAGATAGGCTCGAGGAAAGCGCTTCACAAATAAAATGAATGATTGTAATGAATGAATGAATGATTATAATGAATCCGCATGATATGAACACAAGTTCGGTCTATTCTATATGATATTTTTTAACAATTTTTACCTGTGAAATGTTACGAAAATAAAAATAAAAGGTTATCGTTCATTTTTATATAAAATTTACTACAAAAATATTCCCTACGATACTTGAACATAAGGTATAGTATAATACAGTTACATTGATTGGCAGTTTAACAATTAACTAAAACATACAGTAGGTAACTCAAATGTTCGAGGCAAACTTTATTTAACTATAAAGAATATAATAAAAAGAAAAATAAATTTCCACCTCTTACCTAAACTCGACAGTACAAGTTATTGGCAAATACATCACGGTAATAACAAAAGTAAATAAATTAACTAAATAGTCTACATTAAAACGAAAATATCCGCCATTGTTTTCCCTGTACAATAATCTAAACTCTAATATCCTTTCAAAAGGTCTGGCTTTGTCCAAATTTGTCATTTGTTTTGTGCGTCATCAGTCTAATTTTGTTGGACGGTCATATACATTTTTTGAAAACCTGTCACAAAAAAGTTACAATTGAATCGACAAGGCTGTAAGGAACATAATGGCGTCTACGGAGATTTAACGTACTCGGCTATCTACAATAAATCACATTTACAACTTAATATTTAGGGTTCTTTATATTATAAACATAAGTCAAACAATAAAACATAAAAGATTGGACCAATACTGAAATTTTTACGATGAAGGCATAAAATCTGTTTTTCTCTATGTCAAATTTAACAGTTTCGTTTATAAATTAATAATAATAACTTGCTTGTGATTGTATTAAAAGTTCATCATTCAAATTATAAATGCTACTTCTAAATTACCCTACATCTCTGAACCCTAAATATATATAGACATAACCAATAACATAATGCTAAATTCAGCCCCATCGTGCTGCTATCGTGTATAAAGATCGTAACAGTTCAATAGCTCTTGTATCTGACTGTGTTTTTAAATCGGCTCCTTGAGGAGCAACTCTAGCTTCCGCGAATGGCCTATCTACAGGTGTTCGGGGCTGATCTGTCGTTGGTTTACCCTGAAACCGCCTTCCACCTCTAGTTCTTACAGTAGTTCTTGGACTAAGAGTTGTTGTCGCTTCAGTTTCTTCTGCCTTAAAAGATTCCGTTGTCGTCGGATTCGATAGGGAATTGATGGCCTTCGCATCTAAATTCAAACTCTTCCCACGTCTGAGACTTTCTCGCGCAGGTATTCTGTCCATTCTCCTTTGATAAACTGTCGATTTGATCTCTGTATCTGATGTCGTTGTGAGCGTATCTCCCAAACCTTCTTCTTGTGCAATCTCATCCATATCTTTCTGGGAAACTGCCATTAGTGCTTCTAGAAGAGCCTTTTTGGACGCTTCAGCGGTCGAGTTGTGATCGTCATCGCATGTTTGAACTAAGAGAAGAATCAGTCTCTTGACAGTCTTTGATTTAGTTTTTTTCATTACATTCATAAGTTTCTCAGTCGTAGTAGAGTTCATGCCTCCCATAATTTCCTTAGCCTTTTCAACAACTGTATCTGCGATAGTAGTTAAATCTTGAGCAGCTTCTGTTGATGTTGAATCTCGTAATAAGCGTCCGATTCTATCTTCTCGTTTGTTACCTGGCGTGCTTACTTCTATATTAGCTATATTTATTGTTGACGATGCCACGGATGGCTCTGCGGTTGTGTACTGTAGTGTGGGAGTAGTAGCTGTATTAAATGCCCAAGTATTAGTTTGATGTGCAATTTGTGACAGGCCTTGACCTTGTCCGGAAGGACTTAGTCCATCGTTCAATGTTATTGGATCAACGTATGTACTTTGCCAATTTTCAAAAGTAGTTGGCCATTGGAAATCATTTGTAATCCTGTCGCTATCTGGTGATGTGAATATACTGCCTAATATAGGGGATGTTGTAGTCAATGTGTCTGTTTGGTCCGTAATAGTTGTACTGGGTTGGGCAGTAGTAGTAGACTGCAAAGTATTCGTTTCAAAATTCGGCAGCGTCGGAGCTTCTAGATCTTCTGAAGGTTTCTTAACAATTGACTTTTCTTCTACTTTAAGTTGTTTGCCTTGTCGTACATTATTATTTTGGGGTGCTATGAACGATTGACTATGGGCTCTTTGCAATTCTTCTTCATTTTCTAATTCTATACTGTCGGTCTCTGTAAAATATACTGGAGTAGTTGTTGGTAAAGTTGTAGTGGTTGTTTTAATTTTTTTGCTTTCAAAAGCGGGAGCGGTAGGTGCGGCTGTTGATTCTGATATGTCAACACCCCAAGCTGTGGGAAGATTGGTAACCTCTACATAATCGTTCAACGGCTTAGATTCTGTGGGTGCTACTTCTGTACCATAACCAGTATTATCTAACGTAAGTTTATTATTTTGGAATCCGCCATATCGCGGGAACGTATAGCTGTCTGTAGTTACTCGTTCACTTGGATTGTTGTTGAAAGTATTGACATTATCAGCTACTGTTTTTGTGTAAGGTGCAGGTGTAGTTAAGGGTTCTCTTGGGATAGCCGCCGTAGTATACGATGCAGAAATTCTTCCACAACATCTGAAAGGATTTCTGAAAGTCGTTGTTGAATATGATGATGCTACAAATTCTGTAGTGGAAGTAGTCGTTGTAGGTGTTCTAACAGTAGTTGTTGTATCATCTATAATTGTGTAATCAGCAGCAATGTTTAATGCCTTACTATCTCGTAATGAATTAACGTGATGTGTTTTATGATCATCTGAAAAACCTAATATTTCTTCATCGTCTTCATTAATTGTTGTTGTTGGTTCTGTATTAGATGATTCTTCCGTTGCGGTAAGCATATCACCAAATGAAGGATGTGTTGGTCTTATATCAGATAGTACTTTCCTGAACTGAACTGGATCTTGAAGATACGCAGAAAGAGCATGGGTAAAAACTTGAGCTAATTCTCTTATCTGCGGCGATGTTGCGAGAGGGTTTTGACTCATTTGCACTGATAAGTCCTCTGCTAAATCATTGTAAGTTCCGTTAGGATCCAATCTCAGTTCCTCTAAGAGTTCTGAATTGTCACCGCCTTGTCCGAAGAGACTGCTGTATTTATTGATAGTTTGTCTACTGAACAAAGGTGGTAACCCTTCTTCAATGGGCTCATATTCGTCAAATGCAGGAGTAGTACCGTCGTTATCTTCGGGTGGAGTTGAAGTGGATAAATTATCTAAAGCAGTCGCGTAGTATATTGCCAAAGAGTGGAGAGTCTTGGGAGTTAAAGATGGTGGCACTATTAAGCCAGGTCTATTTGGTTGGTCTCCATAGTATTTCTCGGTTAAGATAGCAGAATTTGTAGGCTGTGTAGGTCCAAACGCATCTAAATTAAGTTTTCTCATGAGTCTTTCTCTACGTTCTTGATATGATGGTTCTGTTGTGATCTCCGTAACTTCATCTGTAGTAGGATGCGTGTCAAATCTATCAGTTGATGCGGTTTCAGTAAATTTGTTGCCTGTTGTTGTTTGTGGTATTTTAGTAGCAGATTCAAAATTACTTTTACTATCGATTGTGACCTTATGAATACTATTTTCATAACTCTTTAATACATCACTTTTTGGGGTAGCTTCAGCTAGATTTTCAGTCTTAGTGGCTAATGTCCTATTCCTTTCCTTTTCGAGGAAGTCCTTCAATAAAGATACGCCAGGTCTTGTGTAAGGTTCATGTTTAGAATTGACGGTCGTATAACTTTTGCTATAAGGAACAAGAGTGGATCGCTTTGACGTGGCCTCTGGTATGTATTGTGTTGAATGTTGGTCACGAATGTCATAAAGGGTTGTAAGAGTAGGATTAGTTTTGGCTTTAATCGGTCTAGCTGTAAGGTTAGGATTATAAACTGGGTACGGCCGGTAGTTTTTGTTGTTAAAATCTTGCAAGTACTTCCTGTTCTGATTATGTGCGAATGAAGCCGTCTCTGCTGCGACCTGCATTTCTCTAATACTATTGTAGTCGCCCGCAGGTATGGTTGTTCTACGGGTAGTAAAATCATATGTCGGCACGGTTGACCTAGATGGGAGATTACCAAAATTATTTGCAATCAGTTGAACTAAGTTCTTTCGTCTCTTTTCAAAAGCGGTGGTGGCTTGGGTTCTTTGTGTTGGATTGATGTCGAACAAAGCCTGGAAACTTCGCGAAGTTGTTTTAGCGGTTGTGGGTGGTGCGTCGTTTTGTAATCTTTGTCTATGCCTCAATAGTCTTTCAGTAGTACTCGGTACATTTACGGAAGCCCTTCTGGATTCCGCGCGCACATTGGTGTCGGTGCCAATCTCTTGAAGATCAGAATTCTTCCTGAGGTTTGCTGAGATTCTCTGGGACTTCTTCTGTTCATTGGAGTAGTACTCTACGCTGGATTCGTATAGGGCAGGCGCGGAAGCACAGTCCACCTTAAACCACCAGTCACAGATCAGGTGCGACTGGCTGAAGATGGTGCCGTTGGGACACAGGAACGAGATTTTGCGGGATGTGTCGCAGATATGGAATACCTGAAAACGATAAGTTGAAAATGTAAAATATTCGGCAAGTATATGAATTTCGGTGGATGCGTAGCAACGCCTCCACGTATGATCTCAGGACCAGTCTCGTATTCTTGTCAACACAGTAGGACGTGGATGTCCATGGATTGCAATTACTACTTAACATCTAATGACCTACATGCTCGTTTGCTACTCATGAATGATAAAAAATTAAGAAAACTAAAACGTGTGTCAGAAAAAGGGTCGTCCCTCCAATGAAATAAATTCATGCAAGAGGTAGAAGAAGTATACCTGGCAATCGGTCTCCAGGTCGGCGTAATATCCAGTGGGAACGTTCTTGCAATTAAAACCGGTGTTGGGGATGTTGGGAAGTGCTGGGAAATCCACGCCCGCTTTGCCGATCACGCCTGGAAACATATTTTTTTATTTTTAGTGGTGGATTATGACTTTGACCCTTCTTATCTGCATCTGCAGTGACCAAAAATATTTAGAATGCCTTGTCATTGAGATTGCATTGTACTTGTAATCATGATCAAACAATGTTTAACACTAACCCTGATGCTCCACCAAGTCTAAGTCAGGTTGGCTGTCAGCAGGTATGAGCCGCTTCACCAGTGCCTTGCCTTCTGTGTAAGCTTCGAAGCCAGCAGCACCCATAGCCTCTGCGATGGCTTGAAGAGATTCAGCGCTTGGCTCCGGTGCGTACAGACCAGGATTAGGCACGGCGTCCTGGAAAGGCATTATTATAGTCTCAAGTAATTTCTATGTAAAGTAAGTCAAGTAAAGTGAGTCAGAAAGTAGCATATCAAAAATGTAGAGCGCTTGATGAGAAGATGAGAGAAGATGAGAAGATAATAATAATTATATAGGTATCTCTTAATAAAAATTAATCATTAGATTTTTAAAAATCTACTTTTGTTCCAAAAACCTTGAAAAATATAACACAATGTACAAGAATGAAGCTTTTAATAATGCCACCCTAGCGCCTAGAGCGCTTTCATTGAAGTATAGATTACCTTACGACGCTGTGCTGATCTCCGAACACCATCACATGTTTCTAGACCTGAAAAAAGATTTTATAAAAATTTACATTGTACACACAATGGCCAATATACATACATTATACATACGTGAGCCGAAAGTCTACCCACGCACTTTCATTTATTCGATTGATCCTACTGTCATCTAGGACTAAACTTTCTTGCTATCACTAGATCATTGAAGAACAATTCTCGATGTATCTTAACTTAACAAGCCCTCATTACAGAACAATGAGACAAAAGGAATAGACGCATTGTTCAGCTACGGATCCAAAATGGTGCTTAATGGGTCGGCATTCTGTGATAGGGACATTGAACTTCGACTATGAATGATAATTACGTTTGGGTTTGCCTCTGGGAATTGTATACAAATAGGTGAGCTTTGACAACTCTGAGCAATATACCATAAGGTATTTTTCCACGGATAATTTGATGGCTATTTGCAATCACTATTAAATCTATATTTTGTTGTAGGTATTTACCTATTTATAATTAAGTAGATACTTTTGTATTAATTAGCGGTAGGTGAAGAAGATTGTAATAATCTTATTTTTTGTTAGATTAATTTTCCAGCGCAGTAAATTTTATTCTTAAGTAGGTACATACGAGTACAATGAGTACATGTAAATGTTGTAAAAGGATCTTTAAACTATTATATTTACGATAGGTAGTATTTTGGACAATCAGATGGTTTATAGTTTCCGTGTTTGGCGCGACATGTCAGCAGCCCACGCCTGGGCGTGAGCGGGACAATGGATTGCGGATGCGCTACAGTGCCACGGTGCAGGCAGTGAAAGCCTTCAATTGTTACAGATGACACAGCTTTCGAGTATTGTGTGCTTTATGGCTATGAAAGTTTTGTGTTCTGTGGGATTTTAATTTTCTAGTGCAGGAAATTGTTTTATGGACTCTGTGAACAGTTGGAACTCTGTAAACGGATGGACAAGAGATAAAAAAATAAAATATACAATGATTTTAACCAACTTTAAAAATAGCTGGATAAAAAAAAAGATGTAGGTAATTAGGGCAAATTGCAGCAATTATTTGCTTATCTACTTAAAATGTTGCCGGTTGAAATCAAACACCAAAGACAATATTATTATACTTACTTGGATAAATTACAAAAAAAATAACTGCATTTTCATACATTGAGGGACATTAAGTCCACTTACTACCTGTGAGTTTATGTACGATTGGGTCATTGAACTGATCATTCATAGTCAGTTCACGACTCCGAACCACGGAGTAGCGATGACGGAAATTGTAGACCGTCTGTATAATTTAATTTTGTTGTGATTTGTGAATCCCAAGAAAATGCGGTATAGTGTATTGCGCCGTTAATTATTGAGGCTGTGTTGCAGTTGTTAAGTACCTATTATTCGTTGGAAAATCGCTGTTAATTTATTATTTCTGTGTGTATTTATTCCACGAGGCTTTGGCAATCTACTAATTCAGAGTTGTCAATGGTTTTCCAACGATATGATTGCATTAGAATTGAGAAATCTTGTACATAAATGACACTAATGGTTAATCATCTCTCTAAATTGTGTTTCATATAAATACACTTAATCTATGCATACATTCCATCTAATGTTAAATGGTCAGTCATTACTCTGTACAACTCATGTACAAAAAATATCCCCAATTACCATAGTATTTTCCGTAGGTTATTTTCCTATCTTTCGTTGTGTTATGCATTTATAAATGGAATTTATAGTGTAATATTTTACTTACATATTGCTAATATTGTAAATAATAAGAATGCTTGTGAAATCATCTTCTCTCCCAAGTCGGGTCGCCACCGCATAATTATCTAAAAAGAAAATCTATAATGTTGAAATAGTATTGGCAATTACTTGAAGGGTTAGAAAGTACATTGCTTAGTGAATATTGTACCGGATTAACAATGTCTAGGCCTCTATGCAAGGCACATCTACCTAAATTATAATTATATATATTATGTTCTTTAATTCTATAATTTGTTCTCGAAAAACGATTTAGAAAAAAATTTATCAGGGTCCTTAAGCAGTTGCCTGCAATGGCTGGATAAAATCTGGCCCTGGCTGTGATATGGTTCTATTAGTTAAATTTCAGTTTCAGTGGGTTCGGGACTCCGTTTCCTCGTAAACAGATAAAAAATATTAACAAACACTTGAGTTTTGTAGAGTTGCTGGTAAATAGGTAGGTACATAATTGTAGAATCAAATTCGAATCTCGGAAAAATGGTCGAATAGCTTTTCTGAGAAAGTCCGATTTAGATAGCGCCATATACACACGTCATGTGACAATCAGATAAGCTAGTTCACACGGTGTAACTCACGATGCCACCGCCATCTAGCGATCACACTAGTTACTGAAGCTATAAAACGTATCAGAAAAATGTTGAATAAATGTATGTACATTGTGTACAGAAAAAAAACATCAAAAAAGGGACATTCTTGTCTTCTAAAAAAATTGTTGCCGAAACCCGGGATCGAACCAGGGACCTTTAGATCTTCAGTCTAACGCTCTCCCAACTGAGCTATTTCGGCGATAATTAAATTTGAGAATAAATAAGAGTACAATATAAGTTTGCTCATATCTTATGAAACTTGAAGAAAATCTTTACTACAATAAACTTGTTTGATACACATACACACGTAACGTATACCTACGGTAAAAACTAAGATTTAATTTAATTCCAAATTCTAAGTGATGGGCAAGAATAATTTGTAATTAAATTTTGCCTGTATCATTTAATAAAATTAATGACTCTGTCGTTACAAAAGAAATTGGTTTTCATCATTCAAAATGTCATCATACAGCGAAGCAATAAAATGAACTGCCGAAACCCGGGATCGAACCAGGGACCTTTAGATCTTCAGTCTAACGCTCTCCCAACTGAGCTATTTCGGCTACACGTTATTATCTGAAATTACACAACTTTTTATAAAGACAAAAAAAAATATCAACCAAACAATACGAGACATCCTGTCAAATCCTAATTAAAAGCCATTCATGCTGGATTTGAATCTGCGCGTGCGCAACCGGAACTTATGTGCAATATGGCTGCACTTCCTGTCGTGAATCTCGCAAGCAATTACTTTACTATGATTTTACCATCAATCATAACTTTCTGTCAACCTTCGAAATTGTCGCCAAATTCCCGAGGACTTAAGATTTAATGTTTTAAAATATTATGTCCCTCTGCTGGGCATGGGTCTCTCCCCACAACCGGGGAAGGCCTGAAGCATACTCTATCACGCTGCTCAAATGCGGTTTGGTGAAGGTCACTGGAGGTACAGGATAGTGGACAACCCGTGTCGGATGTTGTCAAACCATCCAAAGGGCCTCCGCAGTTTAACGACTGTTATCTATCGATAATAACCCGGACCGACGGCTTAACGTGCCCTCCGCAGTACGAAAGCGCGCATGAAAATTTGCCACTAGCGGTCACCCATCCGAGTACCGACCGCGCCCGTAGTTGCTTAACAATGTGATCGCTTGTTATCCACACTTTCAGCGCGCTATGAGTTTAGGAGGCTGAAAATATTTGGACTCATTTTGGACAATAATTGTAGAAGCCCGGTTGAACCCTGTGCCTCTATTATCAACATGTTAGTCGCGTTGTTGAGTTCCCATGCTGCGTCCGTCACGACGCAGATCTCTTGTTGCGATACAGCTCAACGGTGCGATGGGTAATTGGATAATTGTAAAGGTACCTAGATAGTTTTATGGAGAAAACTTTTGATTCCATTCTGAGGGCCTACCTAGTACGAGTTTTAAGTTTTTAACAGTTTACTGTAAAGTCTGTAATATAGATTTGGTTTCGGTTTGGCCCATACATTTACTAGCAGCGCCTCTAGCGAAACCATGGAACACTAAAAGTGACCGTGTTCATTGCTCGTTTTCTTATTAAAATGCAACTTTGTACCGTTCGAGGTTGGCAATGTATGGCGTGATAGCTCGATCGTGTTTTTCTAAACTGTTAAAACTCGTACTAAGCCCACTGCTAACGCGTTTAGCTTGCTAGAAGAGTTTTTATGTAACATAGTAATACTATGTAATCTTAGTTAGTTGAAACTCAAATTAGCAGTTATTAGAAGTTAATAGTTTTGGTGTGTTGATCTATATTAGACTTAGTGAGTCTAGTCTGGGTTTAATCCTAGCACATAATATATTGAACAGTTTGAAAAAAGAAAATCAGAAAAATAGAGAAAATCCATGGAACATAATCAGATTAAATATTTAATTATGAGGTAGTTATAATATGTTCTATTACCTACATAATTTATGTAGGTATTCTTAAGTTTTTGGAAGCACCTTTGTCCGTTACATGCATTACCTATTTGAGCAGATAAAGTCGTGACATCCTCATCACAATCCATTTGGTAACCTTTGTTTACGCGATTAAATCAGTATTTCCCTTATCGATAAAAGTAGTAAGAAATTACACAGAAAACCTTCAGCAAAGATGGTGGTAGAAATTGCATAGATTGAATTGATCGTACCAATGTTGAACGGTAGCCAATTGAAAGTACGATTTATGGAGATAAGAGGCGTTTTGGACCTTTGACCGACGAACAGAGCTCAATCAATGCCTATATCACTTTCGCTTTATGCAAACAAGTTATGGTTCGTAATTTCATAGTGAAGATGTTCAGATCGTGATTCTTTCACATCCACCTGCAGCTTTGAGAAATGTTTATAGTCACAAGCATGGACCTACTAAAAGAATGGACGTAATGTCGGACGCAGTGAAGCACTACTGGCGTAATGGCGGCAGCGTTTGAATGATTTGAACCTCACTCGAGCGAGGTCACGGACAAACGAAAATATCATGCTGTGAATGTGTGAGTGCACGCGTGTACATACGGGGCCTTGACTTATTACGGTAGCTTCGCTTGTGTTTTATTGACGTTCCGTCCATTTATTTTGATTAATCTATGGTCACAAGTCACTACACTCACAAAGCTTGTAGGTATGTAGTTATCTATACTAATATATGAAGTTGAAGAGTTTGTTTGTTTGTTTGAACGCGCTAATCTCTGAAACTACAAGTCGGATTTGAAAAATTCTTTTTGTGTCTGATAGC
>DWQK01002289.1:0-13467 GCA_018231225.1 Noctuana stator | reverse complement strand
TTAGAGGCCTTTTCGGCGGTTTGACAACATCCGACACGTGTTAGCTACTAACCCATATCTACTCCAATCCGCATTGGAAGAGCGTGGTGGAGTACGCTCCAGGCCTTCCCCGGAGAATCCCGAGCTCAGCAGTGGGACATAGAAATGATTGAAGGCATTAAAATAAAATTTTGGCGTGGTACGTTCGTGATGAGTGCGCAAAGACACAGCCAGACAACAATTTTGAAAATAGTGTTTTGCGTTGTCGCGTCCTCCGCTGGGACTTCTAAGGGTCTAAAGGCTACCTACTGATTTAAGACATGAAAAGAAGGATTCCGCAGCTGCCAGTAACTCGCAGCCAACCGTGAGTTAGGGTTGAAGAGTTGTGAAAATAAATACCACGGCTCGTTGACTCTGTGTGAACTTGGAGAGGATTGCTCCAACGCATTTCACCTGTCGTATGGTGCAAACAGTAAGCGGAACGTGTTAAGTCTTCTATAAACTTTCAATGGCATTCGTGGGATTTAGAAGGTGCCTCGTAATTGGAATCTCGGAAATTTTTTTTGTTTGTTGGTTTGACAGATTTGTCGAATTCCTTTTGTATTATATACATCATTTATGAGGAAGGCTATTAAGAATTACGTAACAATTGTTAACAAATATAAAAGTAATGGCACCATCCTAAAAAATCGAGCGATTAGGCTAGCTCATCAGGTGCAGGTAGCCTGTCTGATTGTTCGCTACATTTAATTTATATTAAAAAAAGTTTGTTATTTAGGTAATATACGTATATTCACAAAATTAGGATTGGTTCATTAATTAGTCTTTTCGTGCCAGGGCTTATTTTGGAATCAAAAAGTATTTACGAATAAAGATGCCCCCCGTCTCCTATCACCTGTATTACAGACACATACATTCCCTATTCGCACAGTTTATCTTTACCGGCCCGCAATGTTTGTGGAAAATACAGCCGCCTAAAACTTAAATGCTTATACGCAGCGACCCTTACAATTAAAATGGCTGTGCCCGAAACCATTGATGCTGTTTTAGAACACTGAACAAGTTTAAAATTAAATGTAATTTCACCTGAAAACTATTCGGGATCATGTTTTATTCGCTTGAACACTTCGCTCTCACAATACGACTTTTAGTGCAGACTACCGTAAAATTTTTAATGGCTTTAGTTCTGAAACGTTTTGAAGGAAAGTAAGATCTTTTATGTACCTATTTCATTTGCATACCAAAAATAAATTTTAGTTGCTTACTTCAAAGCAGGTCAACGCTTGAAAACTGGATAAGTCTTTGAAATTAAAATAATAATCTATCGTACCTTCATTACTGAATGTCGATTCGAGGTGGTGTTTTCTTTTATCGTTTATGATTAGCACATGCAAGTCACTAACCTCTGGATTTCGTGGGGGCGTTGATTCTATAAGGACTAAGAAGGTTGCATCAATTGACGTAAACACGCAAATACTCGTGATGCAATCTCCAGGTCATATCGGGTAGCACTATGCTTATACGCTGAAAAACTATACTGCAAATCCATCCGGTGAATATTAATGGTGTTTAGGTCTTGACGATAGGTACCTTTTCCTTACGCTCCGGTTTTCTAGACTGGTAACCGTACGTTACGGCGTGATTTTAAAGAAAAAGGAAAGGTGTTATTTTAGAAATAATCCAGAAAATCTTTCACGAAATAAAGCAGATTATAAGCATCAACTTTAGATGAAGTAAATCATTTTAGGTCCAGTCAATTTATATAACACGACTAGAGGCATAAAGGCTAGAACAAGATAATAAACTCTACTATACAGGCATCGCTGGAACAACGTAATAACCTCCACGGTCTCTAAAGGCGCGAATACACTGCACTTGAAGCGCGTATAGCCCAAAGTTCGCATTCTTTTTGCAACACTGTTACGTTTATCGACATTCAATCTTAACATTGACAAATTAATTAATTAATTAAATTGTATATAAATAGTAATGTATTGTTGGTATACATATGCGACTGTAGCAAGATTGCAACATTTTAAAGTTTCATCGTGGAAACGCTTCACACTCAAAGCCCCACACTAGGATTCCTTGTGTCGTGGGTGCCATGGACACATGCAAAGACAAATACACAAACACTTAGAACCGAACAACCGAACCGACAACCGAAATCTAAATTCATCATTTAAATTTCTGCCCCGCCGGGGATTGAACCCGGGACCCTTCGAATGGCGGACTGGCGTGGTAACCACTAAACCACATAGAATTAGAGGCTTCGTTGCTCATCATTACAGTGGACTACCAACCTTATGATTGTAACAACCTCCATCGACCACGTTATAAACAACAAGGCTCTACAAACCCATTACCCCGCGTCTATTAGGTTATCTAGCGTCGATGAGGCGGAGAAAAACCCTAACTGAGAACCCTAATAACTTATGGATATAGATAAATGGACGTGTCGTGATACATAACGGTAGATACAAGTATTAGAAGAACTCATCGATGGAATATTATGACTATCTATGACCCCATTCTTGAATCGCTTTCAAAACTATTCGGCCAGTTTTTCACTTCCAATTGAAACCACTGAAATTGCTGTTTGCGTTTGCGTTCATCTTTGTGTGTCGATGGCACTCACGAAAGACACAGTGAATCTCAGTGTGGTGCTAGGAGTGTCACCTGTTTAAGTAAAACGTATTTAAAATATAAAGTTGCAAAATTTTCCTCCTTGAGTAGGATATGACCTGTATGTGATATAAATACGCGAAAAACAAATGCCGGCTCAGTTTTCAACTGCCGAATTTATATATGAATTGATTCCAAAAAAGGCATTGGAATACACATCAGCGACATCTTGCCACCCAAAAGTTTTTTCACCCCGTCCGCTGACGAAGCAGCCCGGAGGGTTGGTAATAAACCATTCGACGAACGCGATAGCGGTATTTATGTGGCGAGCGACAGTTATGACCGCCACATTTCATTCGCGATCTCTTCAATGGTAAGAGTAGTTTTTGTTTCGTGTGATATTTAGATTTCTATCGGCCGATATTTGTTATTATTATTTCGAAAAACGTTATTGGATTCGACCCCAGTAGCAACGACGTGGTCTAATAATAATATATGACCAGATAAATATGATGATACTTGTAGCGTAACATGTAAATAATGAATTGTGTGGCTCTAGCCGCTTTTGCCATCCCACTGCTGGGCAGAAATCCACCGTAACTAAATTAGGGTTAATGCAGATATGAGTCACAGTTTTCAAATAATTCAAACGCGTACGGATGTTCGCTTGAACCTAATTACGTTGTTGGAAAATTATATTAATATAATAGTAACATTAAAAAATTCATACCAACCATACATACAGATTAATTTGTAGCCCCATCAATCCGATTGTCAACAAAAACAACACGAAAGCTGTAGTGCGTGCCGCGATAAACAACTTTTATAAAATATTGCCCGTTCATGCTCAAAACGCAACGAGAACGAAAGTTCATGAATAAAAAGAATTCGTGGCTTGTTGAGACTTGGCTTGGCGTCAAAACAATTGTCCAATAGAAATGAATCGAGGACCTCGCTCGTCAAATTGAGAACCTAGAAAGGTTCTTGAAGATAAAAAGAGATCACAATCTGTTATAAACTTTGCAAATAAATTAAATTCACATGATAAATTTCAACAGAGCAAATTCTAAAACCGAAATTCATTCAATGAACACGATTTAACCGCAAAATGGCGCCTAATGGTGTTCCGAATTGACATAGGCTGCCAAATAACTACAGAAGCGTTGGATTAAGTTTAATTTGACGGTTGGTTGAGTTAACAGGTCAGCTTATTGTTATGAAATGTTAGCTTACTGTAATAAAATATTTAGTTACCGCTTCAAAGCATTACAAATCGAAGATACAGCAAACCTTCCTTATTTAGGTATTTCTCGAGTTTCCTCTTGCCCAGTTTACAGTGGAAAGGCAGGGAAGCTATATAAACTATATAATTTTAAAAGGTCAATGGTACTTAGGTACTCTTCACACGCGATTTCTCTACACATTACTAAAATTTCGGACTTTGGACTCTCCAAAAGCTATTAATAACAGATAAGCAACAAATTCAAATATAATTTTATTTTAATCATAATAGAGGATTAGTAAAATAATTACAACAGAGTGTTATTCAATGGAAACATGGAAAGCCTGTACATAATCGCAATCGTGTCAACAAATATGGCGGTTATTACAACAGTTATTACCAATGCATGTTTTACGGCGGTCATTTTAATAGTTACAATAAAATTTGCAATATTCGCTTTGAGATTATTGTGTTGGCATTACGTGTTATGTGTTTAAGCTCTAAAACTAAAGTGGGCTAATGAAGGGATTTTTTTTATAATACTTATTAACAATTATTTACGCAGAAATTGTAACAATAACCGCGATTATGCCATTGTGTGAGAGGTTAAGTGTAAGAAAACATGTGAATTTATTAAATTTAGTTGAACTAGTACAGTTCGCCCGGGAAGTTACCATCGTGAAGCAAGACTTGTGGCAAGTTTTTGATTAGCCTGGAGAAAGTGGTGTCGGAGATACGCTATTTGAGGCGACCATCTCAGTTCTCATTATTAGCAAAACCTTCACATATATTTTAATGGTCTTCGATTGAGCTTTTCTTCTATTCGAGGATAGATGTGGGTGTCCATGGGTTGCAGTGGCTAACATAAAAATTTAAAAATAAATAACAGATGCGACGCACTATATTATTATGTAGACGTACTCCGGGATCTTCAACGAAATTATCAACAGAGCCTATGCCAGCTATAATGCTGAATGCTCTTTAAAATGTGCCTGTATTCCAACCCTTAATCAATATTGTCACAGCCTTATGGAGGTGTTTATTCGATACCCGTATTTGCTCTGAATGCACCATCAATCACGATACAATTGCTACAGTAATCACATTACTGTAGCAATTGCGATTTCAGATTTCTTTTTCTATAGGAAGGTACAACAAAAAAAAAGCGGCAACTGCACAGGTCTCATGAGAAACAACCAAAAAAAAAATAAAATAATTAAGGCTTGGAATTTATTGCGTGATTTTAATTTCCAAAGTAAATTATAACATGTACCTACTCGTATCACCCACATTTGTGTGTGATTTAGGTATTTAGGGTAATGAAGAGGGTAAGGAACTCGTACCTACGAGTAATGTACGGGTAAAATAAATAAATTCCCTCCGTAGAATTCTTGTTTTAGAGGCACATTGCTGTCTGTGAGATATAGGGTTCGTGTGGGATTTAGGAATGTTATTTTTGTTACCTGTAGTGTACTTTGTTAAACTATGCTTTTAATTTAAACAAGTAGAAGCAAAAGTTTTTTTTTTTATTTCTTTGGTTTTATTTCTTTCTTTGCTTTGAATTGAGTTATACTAATAGAAGTAAATAATATTAATTTATTATAGGGCATAAGTGTTCTGTAAGTTCGTAAACAGCTACAGTAGTTGAGGACCCACCTCTAGATCTACAAGAAGTTGCCTACTTATATTAAAAACCTCCTCGTACATAGTGTATTACCCAATTTCGTGTTATTTTAGATTAGATGTGGGCGCACCTGTGTCTATTTATTATTACGGTACGTTTTGTAATCATGGTTTCACACATTGAACACCGTAATTTTTTTTTCTGTCTGTGCTCTTACTTTTAGTAATTTTTTAATCTGTTATATTTTTTGGTATTAATAAAATATATTAAAATAGGGGTTTAAATAAGAAAACGGCTGTTCCATAGCTCTTGGCACTCGAAATCTATAAAGAATACCTTGCATACTATGAGTAAGGATTACGCAACTTTTTCAATGGGAGTCCAATACGTCATTCCCAACACAGGGTTACCCAACATCGGATGCGGGTGGACCGCACTAATAGAATTTCTAGTTCACTGAAGCCAGACATTGGTTTAGTTTGTACGGAATCAATTTGGAACCTCGATTTAGGCTCGCGGTATCTAGAAATAACTCATTCTGGGCAAGCTGTGGGTCTCCAATTTTTATTAAGACCACGAACCGATACAGAGAGGATGAAGCGTAAGCAAAGAAGACCTGTCGCCATGAAATTAAGTAAGTCGAAGCGAGAGAGGGTGTGTTTTCACACCGTCTTAAGAACAAACAGATTACGACGTTTGTGTGAAGAAATAGTATTTCTATTCTTTGTACTGTTTCTAAGGGTTAAAAAAAACAAGGATAATGATTCTTAGTTTTTAGGCATTGTGTTTTCAAACGTCACACGGGAAATCGAACCCAGGACCCTTCGAATGGCATTCCGTGACTACTACACCACCGTGACAAACTATGTATGTACTGAATCTAAACAATATTCGTGTATAGAGTAAATGTAAACAGAAAATGTTGAAAATCCTTATATCGAAGAATCTCCATAATAATATTATGTGTTAGAGCAAAGCTTCAATAAAAACACTCTTTAACACTACTGACCATACGTTGAAACATATTTCTCCGAATCAATAAGTCGTTAGGGTTCAGTAAGCCGCTCTTACTTGTGATATGGGTTGAGTGCGTGCTGTACTTGATATCAATTTGTTGACCTTAGGAAAATGTCTCCAGGGAATGTCCACTGACCACTAAAAAGACACAGTTTTTTTTATATAGCTGCCAGAATAGTTTTATAGTTTACAAAATTCGAGTACTTACTTTATACCGAGCTCTTTTAATATCCGGCTTATTATAGCTTCGAAAATTTATAGGTACAGTAGTAAATAATTTTAGTAACACTTCAGTTACAAGTTTTTAAACGTCATTCAAAAATAATGGGAACTATGAAGTTTATATAAATTAATTTTTCTAAACCGTTTTGAGCAATTATTTTAAAATTTTGAGCAGTATTATTCTTTACTCTTCTAACATTTATGATGTGAACCCATCAGAAAGAATGGCAGCCGTCGCACTAACCATATTATATAAAAATACAAAGTACAGAAGATTATTTCTCATCTTTTGTCACATTTTCAATATTTCTTTGTCGTACACGGGAAAAACACTTTCCTCGCTCAAAACAATGTGCTCAGCAAACCGTAGCAGTAGCTGGGAGCCACTTTGCTGAGATTGACACACGAGAACACGCGACATAGCGCCGCGTAAGGAGCCTTTGCGAGGAACACGATAAGACCTCACTTTATTTGTTAAGATTTTACTGAACCAATAAAAATGTAGCACATAAGGCGAGCGGCTAAACAGTCTTAAGGATAAGCAGACAATTTAGTTATATGAGTAGCAGAGAAGTAATAAGAGGATCTGATAAGTGCGCGGGGGTTGACTAGATAAAACAGGTAATGAGGGTCTACCTATCAATCCTATTTGCAAGTGAGTCATTGGGTTTCGGTTGGACTGACATTGAGACAACACTCATGGCAGTCCTCGTGACTAACAACACGTCAATTTAGGACTTCAGATGAACCACTCTCTTATTTGGGGTTGGACGTGGATGTTCATGGGTTGCAGTGACCACTTAACATTAGGTGCAGTGCATGTTTGTTTGTACAAATTTTGCTATCCAATTATGTTTTTCTACAACAACTATATAAGATAGACGACAAATATTCGTTACTTAAGTTGTTTTCATATTTTATTTCCAAATATGTACGAACAGATAAGTAGAAACCGACATTCTGTCTCAAGACAACACGGCCAGCGGGTCGTGAGAGGCGTTGCGGCTACTTACGCAGATTGACAAACGGGTACATCTCTGTGTCCACGCCATAACGTCTGAGATACACGAGATGCTTTCAGGCGATCATGTTAAGGCTTGTGAGATAGGTCGCGCTGAATGGGCGTAGTTTTGTAAGTAATAGGATGAGAGTGAACGAAATTTTGGCTTGTTTTTTCTTTCAATGTGTTTTTAACACGCTTTCAGTAACTTCAACTGCTTGTATGTAGGTAATGGAATCTTTAAACGTAATTTTCACCCACTTTGAGACGTTTGATTAAATTGAAACTTTACACATCTATCGAGGGTCGATTGCTATGCAATGCAATGGTATATCAGAATTGGTCTGATGGAAGAGGGAATTCCTCAGTGACTAGTAGTAAATTTATCGAGTTTGGTTTCATATGATTCGATTTGAAAAGTTTAATAAATTGCTATTAGAACAGATGTGATATTTAAGAAGTTTTAGACCAAACAGATAATTTTCAGGCTAAAATAGTGAAAGAATACTTATATAGATTAGAGATGCGTAATAATATATTAAACTTTAGACCACTAAGCTATTTCACAGGTGTTACAAAAAGATTCCTTTTAGAAAGTCCAATCGATCTTTGAAGCGAGTTCATCCAAACTTCTCTTGTAAGACACAGATTTTCGCGAACACAAAATCATTAAAACACTGAACAGCATTACGTTAAAACACAACAAAATTTTCAAACATAAAGTAACAGCTGGGAAGTACCGAAATACACGTAAACAGAATCTGTAAGTAAAAAGCCTTCAGCTTTCAAACCGAGTAAATACTCCTACTCTGTATAAGTTGGCCGAAGTTATTCCGATCCTTTCTCACAAACTTCTCTCCGGTTCCTTTGTCGATATTTCAATGTCAATTCTCTTGGTGAATTACGCCCGCGTTTTTACTTTGTACTCATACAATCATAATATTGGTAGCAGTTAAGGTTTAGTAAAGTTCGCCGCGCCTGAGTGAGTGTATTGACAAAGTTCTATGCTTACGTTTTATTTGATCATTCTTACAGTGGAGTTTTTAATAGCTGTTAATTGATTTGTTTAATGAATCATTCAAAGTTGTTTATGTAATGTTTATTGTATTTAACATATTGAGAAGTATAGGTAAGCGGACTATATTTAATTATATTATGATAGAGAGCAATAAACGCTTTAGAATCACAGTAGTATAATGGTGCAGCAGTATAACAATAATTAGTCGATAAACATTATGATAACTACGAGTTTAATCGTGAAAAAATCTGCATTCTACAATCAAAAATAACACAGAAAGGAAACCCTTATACAGCACAAAAAATAAAATTTAATAAATAATGAAGCCTTCGGTCTCGGTTGTTACTCGTATCGATAGATAATAGTCGTTAAACCTGGTCTGGGCGAATGACAACATCCATCACGGGTTGGCCTCTAACCCCTATCACCACTAATCTGCATTGGAGCAGTATGGTGGAATATACTCTGAGCCTTCTTCGGTTGTGTGTCCAGCAGTGAGACATAAAAGGGGTTGAAGGCAATGACTAATTAATCATTATAAACTGAAATCGATAATCCACGGCAAAAAGCAACACGCATTAAATATAATAAATATAATATGTTCACGAGTTTACTACGAGACTCGGGTTAATCTCTCAAATTAATTCATAAGAGCCTCTCAGTACAACAACAGAACACGAGGTCAATAACTCGCTCATTGGAGATGTACAGCTCAATAATATCAACATTTAAGTAATTTTACGGCCAACGCGCCCGAGCGACCCTTTACGTTTCGTTTGTTTGTACTGGGGACGTTACTCGAACGAGTTACTAATTCTATCACTTGCCAGAAAGTATAGGTATTTTGTAACATTTTTTATTTAAGTTTTACTTTTGTATCTGACTTTTAAAATGAATATACCTTATTACCGATACGGCGGGGCATAATTTTAGTGTTTTTACAATAACAACAATTTATTTCAATCACCTCTCAATTCTAATTTTGCAATATCCTGTCATGATTAAATATAAATAAATAGCTCTTTAGACTCACAATCACACTGGGATTCCCTGTGTCGTGGGTGCCACGGACTACAGAACAGAAAACTATATTCATCATTTAAACTGCCCCGCCGGGAATCAAACCTAGGACCCTTCGAATGATGGACTGGCATGATAACCATTATACCACTCGTCGTCGTCGACCTGATACCACAATCATAATATTTATCAATGTAGAGTTCAAATTTTAATCTGCCTTAACACTTTAACAAAAATGATCGAGCAATGCAAACGCAGCATTGTGCCCAAACGGCGTTACCCGTATCGGCTGTTTATTTTACGGTGCGTAAAGTAAATAATAAACGGCCTTACATCGGTGTAACGCGTTTTTTATAATACACCACTTTGATCCGCGGCAGCTCAATTTCAGTAATAGCTCCCGTGAGGTGTATGAGTATTGACTGTAATGGCATTTTGTGATACCTATTCGAAAGGCGAAACATGGTACAGGGGCCTTATTCACTGTGACATTAAAAATACGTAACGCGGCGCTCATAATATGATTTTGCAATTCCACGCACAAAGACGCACTTTCCACGCATAATTCCACGAGTAGCGCGTCACACGCATCATAGAAATTGTAGTGGCGTGGCGTGTTTCAAACCCACTATTATGTTTTAAGCGCGATATGAACATCACACTTTATTGATAAGAAATATCGTGTGTCACAGCGAATAAGGTTCCAGGACTTACTTTATAGGTTAGGTAAAAGTCAATTCGATTTCGAGTATATTCATACACAAAAGCGGTTGTATCTATTATGTATAAGCTTGCTTAAACTGAACTGAAATATTTTAATCGCAGCGACCAAACTACTGGAGTTAATCCGGTACTTAAAATTTAAATCCTAGTTCGGGACCACAGCTAATGACGTTTCAACCAGACATTTAATACTCGACAGAAACTTTTAGGATCATAATGAAACTAAACTTGATTACATAGAGATGAGAACATTAAATATTCATTATTAAAACCTGAAAATGTGTAATGTTGAACTAAATTAAACGAAATGAAAAGTAAGTAAAACTGGCCTTGGGAGATATGAATGCTGCACTTGTCTCGTTTTCTCACTCCGGAATTTAATTATACGAGTATATAATATACAGATTTAGAAATCTAAATAAGATAAGGTAAGGAAGGAAGGTAGGATTATATAGACATCTATTCTGTTATGCAATAACGTGAAAAAATATAAGCGTAGAACCCGAAGGATCAAGTGAAAGACATTAATATATTCAACAAGTAACAAATGCGCTCCGTATCGCAACAGCGAATTGCGTATTCTGAAGCAAAACCCGTTAAGTGACAATATTGAAGCCGATAATGTCCTTACTTTATAAATTGCCCCACAAATAATTCTTAATGACCCAATTAAAACTTAAGAGCCGAACAGTTCCTCGTAAATTGCCACCACGTACTTTTAGCCATTAGTGTGTAATAAAGATAATGTTTCACTATACGTATTATAATAATGTATTTCCGTGTAACTGTCAAATGTTAGCAGGGAAAAGTTAATAAATGACAATAGATGTAGATTGTAGTCATGTTTTTAACAAAGACAACAATTGCATTTACTAACGTGTACCTAATGCGGTTTACCAGGTAAATCAATAACATCCTTACTATTTTCTCTGTTAGCCTCTTATCAAATATCAATTTAATTCAAATTCATTTATATAGAGAATACTAAAAGATATTAGGCCATTATCTACTGCACTGTGCAAATATGCGTTCGTTGCGTTAATGCTCCTTTTTATTTTTATAGAGAGCTACAAAAGTTTCATTGAGCCATAGATTCTTACACAAAACTCAAGCGAAATAAATTGTACGAGTATGTAGGTACACAGTGTGATATATAAAAGTAGTTTCAGGATTCAAAATATGATAGTAATACAGCGTACGAAACAGCAAGTCTCGTTTCAGTTACAGAAACACGACCGTCGAGTAAACAGCCGTGTCATGCCGTGTGCTCTAATAGGGTTAAAACTTTACGTACCAATACGAGAAATATGTGTAGAGAATTCTCTTGGACAAACAAAGACTACCCGTTGTTTTGTTCAACAAAACTGTGCTTATTTCTATTGCGGAATATGAAACATCGTTATTTGTTCTCCAGCTATTTTATATACCTAACAATGCATATTTAAGTAAAATAATCAGAAAAATAATAAAAGGAAGCGTGGGTAGACGATCTGCCAGTATGGCGCCACCATGGTCGCTATGGACAATATTAAAAGTATTATAGATAATATATACGAATGCGGTTTACCGTGTTAACGAAAACATACCGAGCCTAAAGTTAGGGTTTTACGAGTAGTTTTAGTTCAACAGTAACATAACAAGTCTTAATGCATTTCTTCTGAAGTCATTTTGTCTTTCCCGACAACCTTTTATCCCAATACAACATAATCATTAGATAACTCCACCGTGAGTAACACAAATTGCTATTTCTATTTTCTATTAAAACTATCAAAGCAACAAAAGGCGCCACATAAAAGTGTAGAAAATAAAATATTATTCGTTCAAAAGCCACGCACGTATAAACTGGAGACGTAATATATTTGATCCGCGCGAGATTGCGTTACGCGCTAGTACAATCTGTTTTCCTTTGATGTCCGTTTCCCATTCCTTGTAAAACAGAATCAGATGTTTTTTTTTCATTCCCCTGAAAAACAGGACATATCAATCATGTTGCTGGAACAATTTCCGTTTTTGTATCAAATTCTTTTAGATGCTGTTAGGAAATAATTTGGTTAGTGACGACTTCCATGCAAGAGACAGATGAAACTGTGTCATGAATTTAACAGAGTAGTTAAAGATTACAATACATTCGAAAGTTTGTTAAAACTTCATCTTATAAAGTAGTAGGTATATAAAGTTCTTAAAGCATAAATCATTATAAAGGCAATTTTATGAAGGTTAAGTGTGGCTCTAATCGTATGTTATTTGGACACGTAGGTTAGAAAATAATTTATAAATATTTGTTTGAAAATACTCAATAGTATGAGAAGCACCCGAATAACATTTTTCCATATAAAAAAGAACGTATAAACATTGTTCTTACCTCTACACGTACACGAGAGAAACCTCTCCGGTTAAAGCTACCTCTCTTGCGGGGTTAATGCACACCCTCGGGAACTGACCGGGATTAAACAAGGGACGCAGATAGTGCCCCGTGCCCCACTGCCGGTATACGGCAAGCCATACAGAACGTGGTTTTTAATTTGAAAATACATATTACAGAAATTGTGAACCATGTGTGGCAAAATTAAAATATATTTTTTTACTCGAATCTTTTAATGTTAGATATTATATTTACTCTTTTGTGATTTTGAATAACCATGTGAATGGCTTGAATCCTTCTAAAATTTAAGGCAATATTCGAATATGCGACATTCTTCGCGAGTAGTAATGCACCTGTGTTCGAGTTCATAATTAGGTATAGGTAATGAAGTATATTGCCAACATTCAATCTATACTAATAGTATAAAGCTGAAGAGTTTGCTTGAACGCGCTAATCTCTGGAACTACAAGTCGGATTTGAAAAATTCTTTTTGTGTTTAATAGCATTCATGAGAAAGTTATAGGCTATCAAGCATAACGTTACAATTCTTAACGCGGGTGAAATCGCGGAGCACAGCTAGTAAAAGATAATTGTCGAAAAGCTACCGTTGGTTTTGTAGCCACAACAACGCTAGTGTCGCCCCCTGTTATCGGGA
>DWQK01002288.1:0-13471 GCA_018231225.1 Noctuana stator | reverse complement strand
TCAGTTGTGTTTCGGTGGAAAGGTGCAGTTGCCGGCCACACTTACATGAGGCGACCATCAGCTTCCGGGGTAGCAGCACAACTATATGCGACCTCAGGCAGGACACGAGCCTGCTTGAAGTTTGATGTAGATGTCTATGGGCGGCAGCGACCACTTAACACCAGGTGGTCTGCATGCTCGTCTCCTACTTCATATCATAAAAAAATAGTGTTTCCGTATTCCGAGACGAGCGTAAACCGAGGGTTTCCTCTCTTCTCCTTTTTTGAAAGTTGGTTAAAAATAGAACAATTCAACAAGAATTAAAGCGAGGGAAAGGAGTGCAGTCATTCTATGACAATTGCACTTTTGTGACATAACACTGAACGTACGGACTGCGCAATGTATGCAGCGGGGACATTGTCTATTCAAAGCACGCGGAGACTCTAAGTGAGCTTTAGTTCACTGAAAGCGAGCACATATTGTCTGCATTAACATGTTTTTATAGCATATTGTAAAGAATGGAATACGGATAAAGACGAACAAATAAAAGTCCATGCCAAAGACGGACATTTTGACTGGAAATGAGGCATTGGAGTAGACTATTACTAAGCAGAATATTTAATTTCTAGGATTCTCTGAGTAAAACAATTACACAAATATCCAAGTCACAGACTAATAAGATAAATTAAAATTTATCGAACGAATCAAACCCGGGACCCTCCGAATGGTGGGGAAATAACGCTTTACACTCAGCCCCACACTAGGATTCCCTGTGTCGCGAGTGCCATGGACACATACAAAAGACAATTACAGAAACAACTAGACCGAGAACAAAAATATAAATACATTATTTGAGGTTCTGCCCCGTCGGGAATCGAACCCAGGACGTTCCAAATGGTGGGTCGTCAGAGTAGCGCAATCAGTCAAAAATCCTTTACACCGGAAACTCTATAGAGAGACCTTTATTACATTACAAAGGATACATGTGTACAAAATATCATGGCACATTCGAATTCTAAATTAAATTGGACCGACCTTTGAAAACTAATTAAGCAGTTGGGTTGGGATTTATGAAAATAATTTTGTTTTCAAATCAGGTCAAACTCTATTCGTATATCTATCGATCTAGGAGTTAGCACTAATAAGTTTAAAGGCGAACTTCGTTATCAAATAAAGCTTAAGATAGGATTTTTTCTACTCATGTAATCATGCTTTCTAGAGGCGTATCAAAATGGTGCCTAGAATATGAGTAAATATTGTGCCCCGTCTAATATCCAAAATCACATATTTTGGATATTAGATCTACATTATAAAACTTAATTTTCCCTACAGGACATGTCACCTATTACCACCAATTCAAATATGTCACTCCGCTTTCGTACAGAGATATGTAATTACAATGCCCCGGAGTTCTCATCCACACTTTGTACCAATGAAAACATACAACTTTAGGTGGATGGCACACCGCATTTTACAGTTTTTCATTACTTAAAAATACGGATAAAACGATTTTCTAAAAATGAAACCTAGCTATATCGATTTATCGCCCCCGAAACCCCCCGCATACTAAAATTCATGAAAATTGTTTCCGTTTCTGAGATCCGGATTATATATAAAATGCTTCACACTCACAGCCCCAGTGTGTGTCGTGGGTGCCCTAGACACACACAAACACCCAGACCGGTAACAGAAATCTAAACCAACTATACCCGGTAACCATACGGGTCGTCATTATATATATACGAGTATATATGCAAGAATTGCTCGTTTAAAGATATATGATAGCGCAGGTTCAAGGACATTTTAACACTCATCCCCTTAATACCGGCTGCTGAACTGGACGTTGCCTAATTTGTTGAACCATCTACTAAAACGTATAGCGAGCTAAGCTGCACTTCAACCACCGGACATGTTGCAATATTGCACATCATCGTTCACCTTAATGCCTGGCTTGGAGCCAGATAAGCGCTAATAACTAGGAAAGTACGCCGTAATGTTGTTGAACAAGATGCGGATAATAAAGCAGGTGTTGCTGTTAGTGTAGATATGAGTATTCTCGCTTAAATAGCTGGTAAAATTAGTAGAGATTTACAAACATAGTGCGCTTTAAAAGTTACCTTAAATCCACTTTCATTTCTACTGTGAACAGCGAACACTTCGAGAAATTTAATCGTTTAATGCGATTGATTAGATTATTATTCACTTTTCAACGGTAAAGCGATAGTATTAGGTTTGTGGTAGGTGTTTAGGTTTAATTTCCGGCAACGTTATCAATTGGAATTTCATCTTAGTCCTCAGAAGGAGTAACGGATATTATGTACAATCTCTGGGTTATGTACGAACTTAATCCAGTTTTACATCCGAAATAATACTTTAAAACTATTTCGGACTATCCAGCAGTCTAACCAATAATACCTTGAAAACGCTGAAGCGCTAAATGAATTAAAACTTCATGCAATATCTAAGTTTGACCAACAACAAACTATGAACATCACCACTTGCATTAACTGTTGGCTGGCGGCCAGGTGAATGATCAGCCTCTTTATACACTTAATCCCCGGACGATACGCGTTTATTGACCTAGCTTCATATATTCCACACTTGAGACCTTTTTTTGGAGTCTATTGGTACGTATTCTAAAACAAGTCAAATTATGAAATTCCTATTTTTATATATTTTAAACTTAAGTACTATAATCAGCGAGACTTCTTTATACTGCCTTTTTACGATTTATCAGTTTTATGAGTACTAAAAACACATTTACTTTACAACTTTAACAAAGTACTTACGTCTTTTCAGTGTAATTTGACATTGTCACAAACGAAGAAGCCGATTAATAGTATTGCCTAACTTTGTTAATCTTTGTGAAAAAGATGCTACTGTATTTCGGTATATATTAGATATTTTCCTAAAGTAAAAAATATATACTGCTCTCCTTTAAAACTAGTTTGCACATCGGAAGTTTTGTTGGACAGTAGACAATCTCTTCAGTGTTACGGGCAGATTTATTGGCAATGACTGGTTAGTCATGAATTTACCCGTATGAGAGCAGCATTTAAAATAAATTACCAGACTATTTAACAATCGTAACTAAGCCTCATCTTAAACCAATTTATTACAAATTTTAATATTTATTTTATTCGTAAATGCCTTAACATTCCAGGATAGGTTTGCAAACAAATACGCCTAATCCCCTCTTAATAGCAAGTGCTTATCGCGCTCCGTTCACCCCGCTATAGAGGTAATGAACATAATGACGTCGGCAACACACAGTTAATCTGGCAACACTTTCTATGCCATACAGTAATGTGAATGCTTACTCAAGAGGAAAAATGTAACTCACAAAATATGCTTAATCAAAAATTAACAAGTTTTATCGAAATGTTTACATTATATTTTTATTATTCTGCTAAAATTCGTTTTACTAGGCACATCAGCAGTTTTACTCTTCCTGAAAATTTTCTAAGATTTAGATTTTTAAAGCATCATCTACATACGAAACTGACAATGAAACTAAATAGTTATATTTGACCTGTGAATTGACGCTGTAAGTGCACAATTTTACTCTTGATAGCTAAAAAATTAATTGAATTCGAAATCAGGTAAGAATTAAAATTACATATTATATTGTTACATTTTCTGTAATAATATTCACGTTAGCAATACTTTCCAAAAAAAGACGTTTGGAAAAAACAGTGTTTGCTGAACCAATTACGAATCGTTACAATCACAACACGAATCGTGAACGAAATTCCAAAAACATTTCTTTTGGAACAAGCTTGTTTACGGAGTTCTTCTTTTTTCTTTCTTCTCGTTTTTCTTTGCATATTCCTCTGCAGTTTTCGCCGTGTTAGGACCTCGGGTTTTACAATTGCGGCTGAGAGGACATTGTAATCCGTATGTTGCTATTGGCTATGGAATTTTAAATATTGCGTGGAGTATTATTATAAATATTATTATAAATCCATTTTTGGTCATATTTTAAACAACAGGCACTGCAAAAGTCGTGAATAAATTTTATTAAAAAATTTTATAAATTTTATAAAGCTCTCAGCCTCCATAGAACTCTTTGACGTAAATTTACATTTAATTAACCATATTAATTCAACAAATTATGTTTGTGCCGATCGTTACTAATTATCGTTAATAATTAACATTTTATAATGAAACTATTATAGTATTGCACAATACAAAACTGTTAAAATGACATTTTATTTATTGAAGTTTACCCTTTAAAAGTTACTCAAATCTTACATTCATTTAACTTGGTAGAAACTTTAGATAAACAAGCCGAGAGCGTCATGTTAATGCTGAGTCTAGTATTAACTCGTCGTACCTATAACGTTTATATTGCTCTACATAAACTATCAGACTAAAGCTATACTACAAATTGATTCTCAAGGAGTGCCAAGAGTTTTTTCCGCCGGCTTTTTTTCTTCCGACCTACCTTAGCCAAAAGGGCGCCTAAAACCGTGGCACCGTTTTATTTAACGTTTATACTCGTACAAATACTTTGATGAATAAAAACTTTTGAATTTTTTTTAAACTCTCACCTATTGTACATAAGTACATCCGGTTTCCATAATTTGTTGGGTGTTATTCGAAGGTCCTTCACGTTGCCATACTCGCTGTCGTTCCACCTGAGGTTGTAGTCGTTCCATTCCTGTCACACCCACATATATAATCGTATGAGTAAAAGGTACAGAAAAAAAAACATTTGAAAAATAACTGTCCTGACGTATTTACTCTTTGATTACCAAATATTTTTTTGTTCAATCAGCAAACAACGTCATAACAACTTTAATCAATAGAGAAGATATATTATGTGATTAGAATGAATAAAATTTGTGAAGCGGTGTAGGTATTTATTGCAAGCAATTTTGAAACAAATCATAAACGAGTTACTCTGCGTAAAAGGTATTAAATAAAACTTAAGTTTTATCAAAGCACAATACTATAGCATCTATTCGCTAAATATTCGTCCCACATCCCCGCCTTATCTCAAAGTGCGTGACCCCGAAGTTTGAAACACGATAAAAACTACGCACGTATGTAAGTTTCAAAATTGCTTCCAAACAATCAGCACGCACCATACTGACTACAATGGGATTTGAAATATGCCCGCAGACAATAACCGACCATGTTTAGATAGCATTGTACAAGACAAGTCTCGGGGCCCTACAAACTTTGGTCCTCTACGTATATTACAAAACTTATTGTAACTTAGTGGCAATATCTCAGGGGACATGTTTAACCGACAATCTTATTATATTACAATTTTTTTGGTAAATATTTCAGTTTTGTTTACGAAATTTAAAGGAAGAAATATTTGATGCAGTTTACAGGGCATGTGGTATTTACGTACGGACATTAAAATGACTTTATGTGTTGACTATAAAACATAACATCGTTTTTCTTACTAAAATCTTAAAAAGGAGCCCCAATCAAGAAGGGTATGAATACAGAACTGTACATACAGTGATATTAAATATTCATTAAATACTTTTTGGAAGGAAGAATTATCAAGTCCTTTTTAAAAAATTTAAATGAAATCTCCAATTGCAGTCGATATGGTGGCAGCAATAAAAATTATATTATTTTAAGATAATATTTTTTGTAGTATAAAAAGTGAAGGAAGATGTTAAAATGTACGTTGTTTAAATGTGAAACTATTTTGGGGTTCGAACCCAAAATAATTAATGAATGCATAGGTATATAATAATAAATATATCTACATATTGATAAAGTGTAACAGTTATTCTAGATATAATATTAAATTGGTATAATAAGATATATTTGTTGGCTCTAAACTTTCTTGTTTGAAAAATGATGATCGAGTCGAAAAATAGGCCAATGGCGAGTCACATAATACCATGTTTTGTGAAAATATTAAAATATTAAATATTTTATAAAAGTTAAGATTGATGAAAGGGTAGCATGTGATTCGTATTGCTATATATTTTATATCTTTATATATTTTGAAGACTAGGTTGTAAAAAATTATTAAATGTAAGTCTTTTGTTTATTTTATTGTATATAATTATTATTTTATTATTTTGGATTCCAACTCACCACTTGACCATTTTTCTATGCAGTTAACATTACTTATACTTATAATAATAATGTTCGAAGTTTTATACTTTTCTGCAATACGTTTTTAAAAAAAATCATCGATCCGAATTACAACATATACCAACGTAATATATATTCACAGAAAATACACAAGAAAAAAGATATATAGGTACACACGAATAGTAATAAATATGTATGTACACAGAGAATACACACAGAAAATAAAATTAGTTACATAGAATAGGTGCAATACGGTACAGAAGCAGCTAAACATGCTACGGAATTCGTGCTGTTGCAATCATACAAATATACAAAAATAAATATATATTGACAAGCACACAACACGTCTAACGGGGTTTAAGTAGACCGTTCTTCAAGTTTTTTTCACACAATATACAGGGTTTGGGGGTTACTACTTTCTGGTTTTGAACTAAGCTGCCATATTGGTAAATGCTAGTGTAATTATTATTTAATGGCTTATTATACATGCCTTTATAGTTGGATATTATAACAGTAACTCATATACGTAATTACTTATAATACAAACGGAAAAATTGTCAAATCATTAAACTCTATTTCCAACGATTAAAGCATGAACATTAATAACCATTACCAATTTAAATATCTGTTTTTAAAAACATCGTAAGTAATTATTACAAAAATCTGAAAGAAAAATAAAATAAAAAAATACTCAACTGAAACAAAAGTTCTACTCGATTCAAATCAAAAATAACGTAACGGGTAAAATTATTTGCAATTCTATTAAAACTGGTGTAAGTATTTATATTGATCGAGATGATTTCGATTTTGCCAAGTTCATAAATTCAAAGTAAAACTACGCTACTCGTTATTATCAAACAGTACTTCGTCGCAGTATCTTGAAACCATGGTGGCCGAACTCGAGTCCCGTTCAAATTGTAAGTGATGCATTCCATGGCCATGCAAAATATGTAAAAAATACTACAATCCGTGTTAATTGTAGCGAAACATTGCAAGAACGACAGCAAACACGCGGTTTGTGCATAGTTTACAGTGAACCTTAAGTCCGATCAGTGCTATTTCGACAGACCAACCCACACTTCACCATTACGTACACTCAAATCAATAGACAAGAACATTAACGGTTCCACAGATCACGCAAGAGACGCCGATTGTCAACCAAACCATAGATAGTTATATTATGTTTTATCGTCTTTAGATCGTTTACATCAACAATTAGATATTTTGTTAATGCATTGCGGCTTACACGGCAGTTATTAATTACACACCAGAAGTTTTTTCAATAGAATACCACGCTACTTAAACTAAACCCACTTTAATCCAAACCAACGTTATTCATTTTATTATTAAGTTAATAACATATAAATAACTTTTTTCGTGCTGGAAGTTTAACATCGATCGATAATAGTTAATCCTATAGTGAAACAATTCCATATGAATATAATTAGTAGTTGAACTTGTCAAGATTTGTATAAAACTTCATTCCCCGGAGTAATTCCACGTGAAAATCCTTTCAAATGCTGTGTCATTCATCGCTTTGCCTCCACTAAATTCAACTGTACCTACTCATATTCAGAAATTCTTTTCGAGTGGTCATTTGTTATTCTTTCACTTTTAGAATTACTCCGCCGGTGCACCGAGATCTTTCTGTTCCGAATTTGAATTTTATATGAAAAATTCTTTTGGTGATTCTTTCGGTGCAGACATCTGTTGGAATATTCAACGGTAACTTACCTGCGCTCGAAAGTTAAGTAACGCTATTTTACTGTACCGTACGTTAGTCAGGAAAACAAGTCATATGCAAAGAACCACGATGCTAATACGCATGACTGATCGTATGATGGGATGCATGAGGGGGGCTACCGCTAGTCTACTCGCATGAGCTGGAAGTCAGCGCAATGACAAGGTATTTAGGAAAGTCCACTAAACAATCTCAATACAGATATATAAAAATACCAAAACTGCCGCATACTCCACAATGCAATGCAATTTTCAATACACAGAGTGGAAAAAAGAGGATAGATTCAACAAAAAGAAGTAAGGAAAACGATAAAGTAAAACAATAAGAAAGTAAAGGAAAAAGTGTAAACGAACGTAACTTTAGAAATTTTATCAAGTATTAATTTATATTTGTCTTTTAATCACACTTACCAATGACAGCCATATATTGGTTATAAGTAGTTGATTCTTCTCGTCCTATTTGGTTAGACGATGTCAACATAAACAGAGAGAAAGGGCGCAGTCAGTATAATGTTCTAAACAGCAGTGTTCAACAAAATGGAAACACGGAACACAGGGGTCGAGCGGCGCGCGTGCCGCTTCATGCCGCAGCGGCACGCGCGCCGCCCACACACAATCTAATATGTTAGGCAAAATGACGTGTACAACGATACGAGTATACGAGTACGAGTACGAGTAACACCGAGTCCATGCGACACTTGTGCCGCGATAACGGCGCCCTCTAGCCGCGCCCGCCACCGTCACCCGCCACCTTACTCGACGTGCTTCCAACGTGTAAAGCCAAGATTCATACGAGTAATTCATAAATTAACAATTCAATTGTGCGGATCAAAACTGTGCTTTAGGGTGTCAAAATTAGAAAATGTTTGTTGATAGATTGAAGGGATAGATTGTATCGTGGAGATTGCAAGGGCGGGACGGCGAAGGCGCCCAGCCCGGCTCCTAGCACTTACCAAATTTAGCCACACGTTCGTAGTCAGGATTTGATTTTTCTCATCCTTATTTCGTAAAAAACGCACGGCGACGCAAGAAAGGATAGAAAAAACATAATAAACATCAAATCAGTCTGGCATGGGTGAATTTTCTGTGCTCTATTTCTAAACACACATCTATGTTTCACATTTGTACCATACAACACGGCAAACAGGGGATTCCCTGTAAAATACTTACCTTCCTTAAGCTAAGGGAAACGTTATTAGCATTATAAAATACACAAAAATATAAATTGTTTAAAATAAGAATTGTCAAGATGAAGCTGTGCCTTAATACATAAAGATTAATGAACATTAACAATAACGAAAGAAATTTGTTTCAGAAGCATCGTCAAAGGAGCGACAACAGTAATAAATATAAAATTGCTTTTTTCATACCGCGAAGATAAATTTAACAGAGCTCGCAATAACCAGGTTTATATGAAACCTTTGCCGTCGCTACGCAAAGTAATTAAACAACCATTTAAAGGCAAAGAGAAGTTCCTGATCGTATTTTATGAACTTCTAATGAAACGCTAAGTTAAATTGAACTAATTTTATGTGTACCCTCTGACCAGGCCCGGCTTTGGCTGGAAGAGTTGAGGCCCTTTTTAAATATAAAGAAATATTTAAGAAAATATTTGAAAGTTCTTTAAGTATTTAGTTTTGATGAATGAATTAGTTCTTAATTATTGGGAATACATATGTAACTGTTTTTTTAATCTTTCTTGTAATAATTGTGGCCTAAATATTATAGCATATTTGGAGATGATTCCCGATGATAACCAATTAAACAAATGCAGCGCGAGTTATAAAATTTATTTAAGTTTTCATTAAATACACATTCCAAATAATTGAAACGTATATTTAATGCATCTAAGTAGACCACCTAAAAAGAGCCCAGTATACGAGTGGGCCCAAAATTTATAATCCCATACCCTTCGACCCGCAAATTCCACTCGATCTTACCCAATCGTTTTATCCGTTACCACTCCCATAACACTCGGAGAGCAAAGATTGCCGGAATTGTACGCATTATTATATTGTATCATCAGTCAGGTGGGGCCTATTACGGGAGGGGACCTCTCCGCTGGGGCTCATTCCAGTTTGCAAACAGATGTAATTATACAGTGAAAATATTTATCGTGTAATGTATCTTATAACCATCTGTTGTGAAACGATTAAGGTAAAATCGTTTCCCAGCTAATGTATGTGTAAAATATGATTAAATTTTTGTATTTATGTAGTTTAAATTGAAGTTAATACTAATGAGATCTCTTTTCATTATCTTAAAATACTTTTTGATGAAGAGCAACAACGACAACAAAATTATCTTTAGACTATTAAAGATTTACAACTACTATTTATTGACAAAAAATACTTAAATTTTCTACACAAGACACTAGTTCTTTGCAATGCAATGCATTTACGAGTATATATATGATCGTAGTTAGGACTACAATCTACTACCAATTGTTTATTATTCCTTTGGCTAAAATTTAGTAAATAAGACGAAAATAAAACCATTATCGAATAGGTGTCGACACAACATATTGTACTGATCATTCATCGCATCTGTCATGCATTAGTGTTTCCTTCTCTCGCTTGAGACGCAACGGAGATAACAGCAATGTTCGGCACAAGGGATTACCCGTTAGGGAAAACTGCCGAGCTGCCAGGTCAGGAGGAAAACATCAAAAGAAAACAGCATGGCCCGAGGCCATACGCTTCATGAAATACCATTATTACCTCTCATCGGAGGTAATAAAGGCCCAAAAATGTAATTTGCGCAGGAAATTGCCAAGTGTAGTTCTATAAACGTTTCTAATACTTCGTTTGTTTATAGTGTTTTATTGAACTATTTTCATTGCCGCAGTTTGCGCGAAGGTGTTAATAGAAATCGTCACGTAAGGAAAATGCATTATACCGCTTTTATGCGACTTTCTGTTTCTCTCTCTTTCTCTCTCTCTCTCTCTGTCTTTTTTAATTATAATTTTTTTTTATTTATTCAGAAAATCGTGCATGGCTAATTGTCGTATCTCAATACTGAACGAGTGGAAATATCGTTAAAACTTTTTTGCTATTTATTTTTGTCTGAAATAAGAAAAGTATCATAATTTATTTACATTTACTACTTCCTCAATCATTAAAGAAATGTTTGGTGTTATGTAGTTAGTTTGTAGAAAGATAAAAGATAACATAAAGATAGAAAGTTTTTTTTCTACTAAACATAATAAATAGGCTTGATGTCGCTACAAACATGCAAAGAGTAGATATTGCGGCGTGTTCCACTTAACGCGACACCGACATCCCATTCCGAGCATTAAGTGTGTTCAGTAGTTTAGACGTTTGTTACATGGCCTGATATACTCGTATTATGTACCTAGTTTATGTACTTATAGACATTTTGTAGGTGGTACAGCTTCGCCCAAAGTTAGCCCGGGGAGGTACCACCGCTGCACTCATTACCCACTGTGAAGTAAGACTCATAGGAAGTACTTGCTTTTCGGTTGGGGACGGTTGTTGCCGGATGCATTATATTTGAGGCGACTATCTTAGCCCTCATGAGTAGCAACGCCTTCCGTGCCTTCACGTATAAAAGACTTTGCCATCGGTTTTCTCCCGCTTAGGGGCAGAATTTCGGGAAATGCTTTTGTGTATGATAGGTACATTCATGAGGACGGTTATATAATAGGCTATAAAGCATTACATTACAATTCTTAACGCGGGTGAAACCGCGGGGCACAGCTGGTAGGAAATAAAGTTATTTCGTAAATTCAGTTCCAGTACTAACCTAAAACGTTTATTACTCGTGCCGTGGACATCCAAACGCGTGTGAGCGCTGGGAAACTCGTTTCCCAAGACAACACACTGCGCTTTTTACTTTTTAATTCGCTTCTACATTTTTCGACAGACTTGTCCGAAGGATACCTAGGTAGAGATACCCAAAGAAACCATTTGCCTCTCTTTCTATTCAGTGGTGTGTGGTGTAGTGGTTAATATGCTGTTACGATATTCGAAGATTCAATTTCTAACGGTGCAGAAATTAAAATTTGAATTTAGATTTCCCTGCTCGGTATGGGTGTTTGTGTACTTGTCATTGTATGTGGCCATGGTATTAATAATAGAATTCTCGTGTGGGGCTGTGATTTGCAAATGATTCTTGCTAATAGATAACATATTTGATGGTACATTCGTTGTTTGGTTATTATATTAACCATATTCTCTTTGTAAAATAGAATGTGGGAATAGTTAACAAAATTTAATTTAGGAATAAATTATGAAGCTATTAATAAAACTTCAAACAATGCTCGAATACATTATTTTGCTACTCTTTAAGATAAAACTGGTCATCCTATATTTTAATGCCCTCACCCGTAGAAAAACGTGTGTTTAAATTGGAAAATCTAGTTCAACATCTACTTTACACTATTCTTTCTTACGGCAATCTTGTGTCATATTTCCAATTTGTGCTATATGAAGCTAAACCTAGCTTACAGGAGTTGCATTTCGTGTACAACAATGGACTGTTAGAAGGACGCAGGACGGACGAGGAAATAGGTTCTGTCGCGAAACGAACAGGAGGTCATTCTTGTGTCGTAGACTGTATCACGTGTTCGGCAAAATTAAATGTCAAAAGAAAATTGCTTGTCTTCAAAGTTACAGTTTAAACCTTTCAAAAATAATTAGTTCCAGCTAGTTCAAGTAATCAATTGCTTCTAAGAATTGTTAAATTATTGGAAACGATATTCTATTAATTAAAATAATTTCTCTTAGATTCTCTTAGAATAGCAATAAGTATTTTTTCCGCTAAAGTTACTTAAAAGTTAATAAACACTAACAAAGGGTCGGAAAATATTAACGAAAAGAATTGACGCATATTACACCTAATTAAATAAAAATGTTTAGTGTAGCTGTGTCTATAGCTACCTATAGCTCTCCTTTGGGATCCCAAAATTTGGCAAAAAATATATTAAAGTTACCTTCATAAAGGTACAGTTAGCTATATTTTGCGTATCAAATAAATGTCTAGTCTCACTTTATCCCGCCGGGTTCTAACAGTTTAGTAAAAAAGGTGTTTCTGTGAATAATAATCATTTTATCTTTTTTGCGCCAAACTCGGCGATATCGCCGTCACTCGTTTATATCTCTTGAGATATTAAATAATGAAAAGCACCGAAGGGACAACGTTGATCGTAGTGTTCAGAGTTTATTTTTTTAATTTCATTTTTTTCTCTGACAATAATGAAATTTTATACCTTTATTTTACTAGTACTTTTTATGGTAACTACTGTACCGCGTACTTTCTACTGTAACGCGACGTGTTTTTATAAAACGCGACTTAGTAAAAACTATATTTTTTATTATTTAAATAATGATTATCTTGATAAATCTGAGATTGACATAACAGCAGCAGAGTTAGAAATTGGGCCGGTATTATAAAAAAGCTTTACTAAAATACATAATATATTATAGGTATAAATACAGAAATCTGTTACAAAACGTTTCATTTCGTCAGTTTGTTTTATTTATTCATTTATCGTTCACGTCAACAATATTTTCAAACTTTAATACTAATAATATTTGAAACAATTAATGACATTTATATTTAATTCAATGTCTTTGTATCTTATTGTTTAAAAAATACATATCTGGCTGGCTTCAACCCTTTTTATGTCCCACTGCTGGGCACGGGTCTCTCCCCACAA
>DWQK01002287.1:0-13473 GCA_018231225.1 Noctuana stator | reverse complement strand
TATGCTCCAGGCCTTCCCCGGTTGTGGGGAGAGACCCGTACCCAGCAGTGGGACATAAAAAGGGTTGAAGCCAATAAGTGATAATAAAGTTATAATGTGTACACGATATAAAAAATAAAAATTCGTTCTTCAATCGCCGGAATGATCGAAAAATTGAGTGCTGGTGAGGGCGTGGCGTGCAGAGTAGAGGGTTTATATTTCCCACCATTCTCGCATTACCATGCTCTTTAAAACCTAGTCCTTCCCTGATCACCCACTAAATTTTTCCATAATCAAAACGAGTAACTTCTCGCCTCGACTTTATCTTCCTAACGGCTTTGTAGATAGCTTAAGCGCAAATTAACAGTCTCTAATTGGACACAATCATTCACTTCGCGCCAATTCATTTGTCTTATCGATGCTGCTTTAATATTTATGTTATCTTCGTCCTTTTGCGGGATCGTATGCGTGTTTTAATGTATTTTAATTACGATTTGCATTGGATTTCAAGCCGTCAATCCATTATTGTCACCTTGCGGGGTGTAAAGCTTTCGGACCTTGAGGAGCTTAATCGCTTAGTCACTAGACTGAACATATGTTGGTTAATGGATTTAATTTGCTGTGGGGAACATGATAGTATGTGAAGTTAATAAAAGTCTATGCCGTGTTATTGAAGCAACGAGTACCATCAACTATTATGGGTACCTAGCGAAAAGTGTAATGAAATACATATCTATAAATCTGAGTTACCTAAGTGTTACGTCCCAAAATGTCAAATCTTGATAAACTTTAAACATCATTTATTGCACATTTGTCGCTATTTATGTAATAAACATAACCGCGGACCCCCATTCGCTATACAGACGGAATCGGGCAATTGGTGACGCTTTCCAATTTACTTAATTGTTCTAATGACTCTCTTGTAGGGTGACATTCACATTACTCCGAGAAAAGACTTTCCTAGAGCCTAAGTCTGCTGTACCTACTTGTAATTGAGTAATCTTCTGTCACTGGCATCTCAATGTTTTATTTAGACAGTTTTGGTAACCTAATTCAAACATACATGAAGGACTACACACAATATCTTTACAAACAATAATCTTCGTTGTCTTTTTCGCCCAAGGATTACACTCCATGTGATTCTCAATCTCAAGTTATGTATACAGAGTAAAATTTTTAATTTCAAATGAAGACATTTGAACTAATTTCAAGAAGCTTGGTAACTCTAGCAGTGTAGCGTGTATGGCGGACTTGTCAAACACTGATTTATAATTGAGCGTAAAATAACGTTTCCAATGAAGATATACAGAAAAAAGTGGTCAATGAACATACTCATTGATTGCCAGTTGTGTAGATTATGCCTTGATTTAAAACTTGATTTTTTTGTTCATAATAGCTAAATTGCGATGAATCGTTTGTTTAAATAAAATATACATGATAATGTATCTGTTCCTAGATATTTAAGAACATTCCACGAAGGTCGAGACCATATTCCCCACAAAGCATTGACGCTGCAGTGAAACGATGCACTGTGCCATTACAGGTATTTTAAGACCATTTAAATCTCTGCTAAAATGCGGCAAATATAAGATCCAACTTCAGGCTTAATACACTAGAGTCGAGATTCCATTGTTGTTAATGTACTTGAATTCTTTGACCTCGTCGTGACAACTCTATAGCATTATGTATTTGTATTGCACATGCTACAAAAGACAGAATACAGAACCCGCCCATGTTTTTTTAAGGTTAAAATGTGAGTAGCAGTAAAATAAAACCTATTTTTACTCATTGTAATTTAAATTTCTTTCTGCATTTAGCTCGTTAAATTTTATTAATATAACGTACTCTTATGTATCAAATAAAGTGAACGGTTAGTTTATTGCGTCCTTACATATGCGTAAGAGTTTGCACGCAGCATTATAATGGTTCCCTTAAAGCAATAGATGTCGACAGGACCATCGTCGTAGTGTAACTACACTTGTTGAAACCTAAAATTCAGAATAGAGAATCTTATAGAGAGCCATAAAACATATAAAAATATATTTTATAAATTGCAGAGTTGTACAGTACCTAATGTAGACTACGTTAACTGCATTAAGAGTAAAGTGATAGTGGTTTGTCTAGTCTCTTGGACGTTGTTGTTGTAAAATTGTGACATTACCTTTTTTGTAAGTTCCAAGTTTTTACTAGTCCATGGTTTCGAGCTTTTATTTTATAAGTTTCTTATTTTCTTCATATATTTTCAGCCAACCGGTTTAAATAAACGAATTTGTGTTGTTTGACACATGTTGATTGACATAATTTTTTATCATGGAAGGGTAGATTATGAGTATTCAGGCGACTTGATGCTATGAGGTCACTGTAATCCATGCACACTCGTTTGCTACTCATTCAATACAAATAAATACTATAAAATAATAAAAAATACAATACAATACAATACTTTTTATGGCATATGAAGAAAATAGAAAAATGATCACAATTAATTTTTCTTTACTCGAGAAAAACCAGTAGATAAAATAAACGATGGTTTGTAGCAATATAATTATTGCGTTTGATAACCAGTCGGTTGTATAATCTGTCGGAAGGTGTAATGATAAAGTAATTTGTCGTAGTTGCACGATTTTAATTAAACCAATAAATGATGGAAAATTGGTGCGTAGCTGCTTATTAGATTATATAGCTGACGGCTGTGGATTTATGTAAGGAAAGTAGATTTTTTAAAGAATTACGTAATAAATTGTGTAATTAGGTAATTGTACACGTTCTGCAAACTGAGGATAAGTAGGTACAACCTACTTGAAATAGTGTTTCTGAACAGGAGTGTTTAAATATATGAATATTGGTTTCCAGGGGATATAGTGACCACTTGAAATAAAAATATTTATATCAATAAATAAATAAGTATACTTATTTAGCTTAAACTGATTCACACTTGTTATTTATTATCTTTTTCAATAAAGTTTAGATCACAATCTTAAATTTCATTTTGATTTAAAAATATTTACGGTATTAATATCATGATAGATGAAGTAGTGACATGTTCGCAGCAGGTGGCGAGCGAGCCTCCAGCTTTACGCTGTCTACGTCACAAAAAACCCGCGCATGCGCAGCCAATCAAAACACGACGACCAATTTATCAATCAAACTTTGAAACCTAATCTGGCCGAGAGTTCAAAGCGTATCTATCAACCTATCTATAGAATCATGTTCTTACAAAAAGAAAACAGGTGTGCAGACCACCTTAAACCAAACTAGAAAGATCGCAACGCGCGTTAGCTCTCAATATTTAAAATCTCTTTAAGTTGAATTGCGCTAACATGGATCGCCTATAATTAAAGTTTTTCTGGAATCTAAATCTCCCCAGCTTAAACCAAATCAATCTATAAATTTTATATCAGTCTATGCTCAAATTGCCAATATTTTCCATAGTAGGTACAAAGCTTTTAAAGCAGTAACTGACACTAGTACAAAAGATTCTATAAAGATTGACATTTATTTAAAAATATCTCAATTATTATAACCGGATATCCTAAATTAACAATTTTAACACAAACTTGATATGAACTTCATAATAAACAGTTTTGAAAATGGTATAAAAGGGGTGTAAGCTTTTATAACCGGATATCACAAATTAAAGCATTTTCTGTCAATGACTCTTAAAAGATACGAACTAAATGAATCTTTATAGAGCTATATAAAAGGAGTGTTGAACAGAACAAATTTATTACATTGTAAGCGAGTTAATTGGTATTAAAAAATTAATGAGATATTGTGGAGGCTCTCGAATTTTGACACGTTTGTGAGTTGGCCGTGAGCGCTTAACTTGAAACTAAAAGTATTTTTGTATAAGTACCTTTTTTTGTATAAGTAATTAATCTACCTCCGACTTTTCTACCTGATTCTCTCTAAAATCAAGGTGGCTTATATCATAAGAGTGACTATCATAAGATCAGCTTAAAATTTTCCGCCCAGACCTGTAATACCCGCCTGCCTACGTAAATACTGCCGATACTCTGCAGTATTTCATCATTACAAGATTTACAAGCACAAACTGTAATCCCCGCGGCTTACTTGAAAGTGAGTCGTTTAAAATGGCTTATGTCCACCA
The DNA here is from genome assembly GCA_018231225.1 of Noctuana stator. Lineage (NCBI taxonomy): Eukaryota > Metazoa > Arthropoda > Insecta > Lepidoptera > Hesperiidae > Noctuana > Noctuana stator. Next base: position 9,383 of record DWQK01002287.1, on the reverse strand, counting down.
TAGCTCATTGGATTTCATGATTGGAACTAAGATTGTAAGTCACGACTCCTTAGAATTAACATGATCTAAATTATGTATATAGTATAGACATCCCAGTGGTTAGTTAGCTAATTTCTAATCTTTACATACTTAGTATAACTTCCACTGTCTGTTCGCTTAGTTCCTTAAAACATTTTGTTTCTCCGCAATTGAGTCTTGAGTCTGTAAAGCGAATCGCACACTAATAACTTCACGTAAAGTCTCGCGTCCGACAAAGACTTATTTACGAGGTGTCGCCTCGGTTTCAGACGTGATCTATATTTGTAATCGATTCGCTCTTATCTATTAGCTTAAGTCGTGACAAAGCTCAGGATTTATTACCTTTTTAATCTTAAATCGTACACCTAGTCGTTTTGTTCCTATTTATATTTAATTTGCTATTTTGTAACTGCACAGATACTTTCTATAACTTTTGTGATTATAATTATGTATTCATTAGTACACAGCGACGATATTATGGTTATAATTAGGCCTCTCATTAGAACTTACCTACCAAACATACCTAGTATTCATTATAATGAAAATTTGTTTTAACTGCAACCTAAGATTAATATAGCAAGAGCGAAATAACCTGTATACCAATCATCAATCAGCGCTCATCAGCAAGCTCATTGAGAACGCCTCTTCGCTGAACTAACTGCGCTAAATACCCACAAATGGGATAAAAACGAGCAACAGTTTCGAGCCCAGTTACCCATCTGACATTAGACATTTGCATAATTATCTGATGACACCGCGCTGCGATGTGAAAACGCGCCATTGTTGTGAACGGTGACCATGGGTCCTGACTTACTTTTGAAGTTGTTCTACCTTAGATGGGACTTTTTTCCTCGTTGGGATGGAACGTGGATGTCCATTGGTTACAATAACCACGTACGTACTCCCCTAGTACCTAAATAAAAAACTTAATGTACCTATTCACGCCAAAAGCTCCAATGAGCACGTGAACATGCATGTGAACTGATCGACATGAACCTTGAGATTTCAATATTAATGTCTTATCCAAAAAATGTCTCATTTCTAACAAGTAATTACGGTCATCCTATCTATGGATAACACTTTTACTACACTCCATAGTTAACCGTTAGCGCTCAATGTAGTGAGAGATGCATTTAGATGTAAACTAATTGCGTACAGAATGGTATAATGTTATCTGTTCCGGCTCGTAATAATCCCCCAAAACATTTTCATGTAAAATGTTGTCTAAATAAGACCATATGGCTCGCACTGTCAAGTTATCAGATCTCATGTAGAGCCAAGCTTCTAACTCTATAAGTCCTAACTTCACAAACTCTACACTTTAGTCAAAATAAAATATGCAATTTTACCTAAACGCTCAAAATGTGGATAGATCTCTTATCCGCTATTTCGGCATTCCGGCATGTTTTAGCAATAAAATATTCAACCTGGTGTCACCTGTTGCCTTCATGTTCCATACGCATATCGCCCTTCACTGGCCCACAATTAGAATTGTCCACGGTATTTAAGATACGCACATTTCATTCTTTCGTGAGACCGTGCCATTACGGCGGGCAGTGTTGGTTAACGGTCTATCGCGTAACTGACTAATTTCGTATATTATTGAATGCTGTTGGCCGATTAAGTATGATATTTTTAATATATTACTTGGCAACAATTCGCTACTATAACGTATTTTCATGCAAATGACACCGCTTGACTTTCTCACAAAAACATGCGCATACAAGCAATAAATGAATGTACCATAATCTCATTATAGTGCCTCATCAGGCCTAGTTTTATAACTAGAGTCGTACTTAACAGGTTCTCTATCAACGCAGAAGACACAATAGTTAAACAATCGCAATGATCATATGTGATTCATGGGACAGGAAGAGGGTTAAGGTTAAAATAAAACCGAAATATTACAAGCCGCCAATTCGGTTTTAGTGTACGCATGCCGTTAGGCTCAAGTCGTGCCGATAACCGCATCCACGACGAGATTATCGACGTCTCGTTATTTATAAACTACCAATACATGCGGTTGTATCGTTGGATTATGTAAGTTCACGCTTTGTTCTGATGGATTGCGCTGTTATTTGAATAATACCAGGAAGTTTTGTTGGTTGAAGTGTAATTTAGAAAATTTCTCTTATCGAAATCTAAAGGACAATACCGCGTAATATATGGGGCTGTTTACCAAAAACTAAAGTGATTATGTGCAAATTTTTATAAGAATAACATGTATTCTATTATGCATCTATTTTTATAATATTTATGCAATAAAGATTCAACTTCTTATCCATTTAAACTAACTTCTTAGAATTATGTATAGACTATAGACGTACTATCGTCTGTGAGTATCATTTGCTGCGCACGCGCATACAGTCATTATCGCAGGCTATCACTGCGCAGTCGCCGAAGGCTGCGAGAGAAAGATATAAAGTGTGATAGTATACACTCTGGGAACTAGGAATTAAGTTTAATATTTATAACTCGAATAAACCTGTACTAAGTTAAAAAGGTATTAACATATTTTAATTTTAACATAATATAATCAAACCTAATCTAAATATACGAGTACATCGAAACTCTAGCGACCCCTAATTAGAATAGGCCACGTTACATTAACTACTGTTCATTATTTTCTTTTCAGAAAAAAATACGTTATTTATATAGGTAAGTGAATTATAAAAAAATTTTGTCGGTTTGTAAACTAATGGTTCCTTTGCCCGTTAGATTGTAAACTTACGGTTAACAATTAGACGGTGACACATATATTACATATTGTTACATCCTATGTACTATTGTATATAGCTAGACAATAAAAGATCATTTTATAAATGAACATCTCAGGAACTGTGAGCACGCAACTTGCATCAAAATTATGGAGCCGCTGCGTAGCCGGCGGCGGAACGGCGAGTAGCTGTTGAGATTACTTATTGGGAAGGAGTGTAAGGTGTTTTGATACTTGTTGCTATGAGTAAGCGTCCTGTTAAACTGATGTATAGTGTGTGTTTTCACGTGGGAGAATAACTATTACTAACTTACACTTTAACTTATTTCTGTACACTCGGTACATTAGGTAAATACCACATACATACATAGTGCGAGTAAAAAAACGTAGGCGTCTTTAAAAAAACAAGTGCCCACGATGCAAATGTAATAGACCATGTTAATAGACCATGTAAAACTACTAATAAGTAAGTAATACTTAACATATAAACCACAAGTAGGATAATAATGTGAGTACATTATTATCCTTTCCAAGTCCATTGGCATTTGAATCATAAGCGGTTTGAATTGTATAATTACTATGATGGTAAATATGATGGTAACGTTGAAATATCGCAGGTGCTTGATTTCCACCTGCTAGGCTCACTCGCATAGGAAAGAGAAGTTATTAATTAAGCTTATAATTTAAAACAGATAGTTAAGCCTCAACCTCTGGTTCGAAACAGATACACAAATTGGCATCTTAAAATGTATCATCTTTGACTATTCTCAACCACGATGGTCCAATCAACAGGGCAATGCCAATTGTGCCACAAACAAGAAGTTCAATAAAATTCGGGTTATCGACCATAAGTACACCTACGAGTATATTTCCCATTAAATCTCGCATACTTGCTCTCAATGAAATTATTAGCCACCGTATGTAATAGGACCAGCTTCCGGCTAAAGTTCCCAAATGTTCTCATATTATACAACATGACTTAACATTATTCAGATTAATGTACTTCCTATAATGTGTTCCAACTTAGGCTTTATTGTTATAGGTCTGTATATAAAGATAAAATTCGTCCACAATAATATTATTGCCTATGACGAAAATGCAAAGTAGTTTAAGAAGAACTTATTTCGATTATTTCCTTCTTATGAAAAATATTACTTTGTCTCCAATGTCAAAAATACTTGTGATTAATAGGTAGGTACTCGTAGAGTTATATGCCCTCCATCTTTGTTGGATAACCAAAACATTACTAATTAAACAAAGAAAGTAATTAATTGACGAATACTTGGTAACAAATATATCTCCTTACTGGTATTTAATAGTTAGTTTTGTAGGATAATCCTAAGTCTACGAAAAAATTACAAATTTATAGACCTTATTTTATTACGCAAGAGTAATTATAAAACTAATTAACGAATCCAATCGACTCAATCAAACTACGAGTATAATGCAGCCTGTCTAATGTAATCAATATGCTAATAAGGGGACCAAATTCGAAAACTAATCTCGGAAAGACCAAATCTAATGTAATTTCACGCTTTTGACCGAGAAAGCCAAATTAAACTGTAATTCTGATAGCTGAAAATGAATTATGCTATATTTAAGCTAATAAATCACTTATTTTGATACATTCAATTATTCGATTTTTTCAAGAAGGTAAGTATTATAAAAAGATAATACCCATATCTAAACCGTTATTTATATTAAAAATTACTGCACGCACAGGAGACCTAAATTGTGAATGAAAATCGTTTTGAATCTTCACAAATACTACTGGCATTGGTACCTATATAGGTTATCTTGATATATAAGTATCAAAAATGTAAACAGATACAATTGTACTAATTATAATGGTTTATGAAGTAACAATTACCTACCAATGTAACTTATAATTTAAAGAAAGCTAGTGGTGTATCTCAAGGCACGTCATGGACCCTCTAACATTCATCTTGACATTTGAGATGCGTTGTGTAAAAAAAATTAAACAAAATGGATACGATTACGGACCGAAAATTAGAGGTTTCAAAGCTCGCATTCCAAAGGTCTATTAATTTTATATTACATCTTTTAATTCAGTTGATGGCCTTTGTTGCGGCCTTGAGCGAGTGAATGTATGTATAATAGTAAAGTATCTAGTAAAAAAACTATATTGTGAGTATAAAGTAGTAAATAATAACTTCATCGCATAACATAATCTTATTGTTATCATTTTTTATGTACGTTTGAAATTTTGAAATCAATGCTTTGATGAAGTACCTACTTACTCTTTGGTGCGTTGGAAGATATTGACTATTGTGTTATATCAGTATTTATCAATATTTTAGTAGGTACTTTTTGTACGCTTCACAACACTGCACGGAGCGTGTACAGAGACATTTATACCAACAACCAGCAGCCAGACCGAAAACACAAATTTAAGTTTATATAAATAAAAACTCTAACATTATGTTTTACGCCGTAACAAATACAAAAGGCATTTACCATAAAACGTTTGAAACCAAAACTAAACAAGATGAAGTGAATTCAAAAGACATCCAGCAAGACAACGACATTGCACAACATTGTGGAGCTAAAAATATACACAAGCATACGAGTACAAAAGTAATGCGTTCCTGTGGAGCAGCGGTCAGTACCTAACCAACGGGGAACATCTCTGGAACGTCCCTAATAGGCATCTGGGCTTGGTCCAAGATAGTAAAGATATCCTTTTGGTAATTTAAATTCACGTACAATATCAATAATATAATTATTAACGTTTAAACTTAACTCTGAGTCGTGGATGCCAAAACTTAGGTAAAATAAAAAATTCTAAATCTCGCCTGATATTTTTGGCATTAAACAGCTCGTGACCCACTTTTTTAAGACACTATTTATAAATATAATCCCCCATAACTTTATACTATGGTTGCATTTAACGTAAAGCAAGTAATTTTTCGTTATAACGAACGATATAATTTTTCGTTATAATATGGTCATCAAAAATAACTTTAGAAAGCTTAAATACTCGACTTATCGTTCTCAACTCAAGTCGAAACCTCAAAGGTCTAAAGTACTATAACCCACGAACATATCCCCAGGCTAAACACCGGCCAGTATGCCCTACACCACAACAAACGTCAAGACAATCTCGCACAATTACATTGGTTGCCATAAACAGGAAACCAGACAACAATCCGAGCCCAGGCAGCAATGGAGAACATCTATTTCAAAATGTCACAGATTGTCGCCGTCTTCCTGAAGATATTTCGAGAAACAAGACAATAGGCGTCCGAACCGGTTGGTCCTATAAGGCGCTGGATACATGTACCAAACTTGAAACTGTATTGCTTAATTGAGTTTTAAATACTATTGTACAGAAAGTAGCCGATAAGTGGCCAATTCCGTAAAACGATTTCAAGTTTGGTTGATTGGATATGGCGGTTTCGGAAATCGGAATGACATCTATATTGAGTCTCGCAAAATGCAGTAACGTAACGGTTGTACCTATAAAATTAATTAAGAGGAATGATATTTGAAATATCAACTTTCTTGTGCAAGTGTCTTCATTGACAAATAGGATTTTGGAGACAGCTATACACGTTATTCATCAGAATCCGTTATCGATCTTAACGACTGTCTCCACGGACCCTTCATCAACGCCATACCACTCGTATCTAGAAGCAGTCCCACTTTTTTCTCAAACAAGTCGTTAATCTCGCTCAGTAGAAACGGCGACAAAAAGCACATTTCTCGCGAGCGCAGTCGCGGGTCCATCTAGTTTGTTGCTTCTGGGGAAACATCCGATAAATCTCGCAATGGACTGCACGGTCTAATTCATGACTTTGTTCCAAGGATCTGTTGGGTTTGATCATGATAATCGTATGCCTGTATGTATTGTCACTTAAATGACAAAATGTCGTTAAGTGTCGTAAATCTCTAAATCAGCATTTGCCCAGCTATTTGGCGGGATGCAAGGCCGGTTCGCAGGTCGATGACCCTTGCAATTCGTCAGCCCTGTCACTATGTGCAACAATGTCAACGCGCTCCAGGGCCGAATTTTAGCACAACAGGAGTTTTCAGACCTTTGCACCCACAGTGATCAAATACTTTAATAATATAAGTAGTGTCCTACCTAGTTTTTCGGTTATATACTTCTGTTAGTAAGTTTCAGTTTTATAATTTCTTAAATTAACTTTCTTAATTTCTTAAATTATATTGTTTAAAATGTATTTTAGTTTATTAATTTATTTGAAAACTTGTGGAATCATTTAAATAATAATAATAAATCCTTAAACTAATAACTATAATATAATAATCAAACCAGACTTATGTAATCATCTTAATTTACAAATGAATTTTTAATGGAAAATTAACACACTATATTTTAGAAGATATCACTTCTGTTGCCAGCTAGGCACTGCCAATGCCATAAATACTGCCTATGGTTTTCTGAATGCGGTCCTGGCGAGCAGTCCGCATGTGACAGTATGCGACGTCGGTTACCAAGCGGGTTCGCAATCATGTAATACACGTACACCGTACAATATTGACTCTCTTACTTTTAAACCTTTTAAAAGTGTAACAATTTTTTACTTTTTTTCTCGCCTTCCTTTCGATCAGGTGAGGTAAACATGATAAGGTTAGAAGGACAACAGTATAAGCAATTCAGTGAAAGGGGAAAATATTGGTGAAATACATTACATATTAATATATTGTGTAGCTAGCAATAGCAATATCTTTGATAATATAAATAAATTTTTCTTGGTTTTTGAGTGAAGATTTTATTCTTACCGACTTTAAAAAAGAGGACTTTCTATGTTTATCACAGGGGATCCTCATACCATTCCATTTTTTTGGAATTTGGTGACTTAGTGGTGATATTTGTACCAACAAATTGCCACGTTTTATATAATGTTTTATTTGAATAAATTAATATCATTCAGGTAATTTTGCCTTACGTAGTTTCAATAATAAAAATTATTACGAAACGTTATAAGATTTGCATTTGAATTTAACGTTTTTGATGAAATAGACAAGTACATTATCGATGGCCAAACCAAGCCAGTCACAAGCCAGGTTGTGCACCAACTAAACGTAGAGATTCAACAGTCTAGTATAGTTAATCAATCCATTAGTAGTTCAGGCATTATTTTCTGAGAAGCGACAAGTACTTGTGTAGCGCTGGCGATAGCAGCCCGGGATGGAAACTAGTTGCTTGTTTGCACCAGGTTTTTGTCGAGACTTTGTACGCTAAGTGTTTAAAGACCAAAGGCCTTCTCTGTAGTCTATGTCCAGTATAAGAAACGACATAATTACCAACTAGCGCAACTCTGCGCAACTAGTTCCCTTGAATATGCCTGCTTGAAAAGAAAGTAAAATGTTTAACCTATTTCTACGAAAAGCTCTAGTATATAGGTAGTATATTTTCACTTTTAAATATGTAACCAATAATAGAAATATGTATTGAATTTTTTTATTCAACAAAAACAACAACAGCTAGGTCACAGTAATGACACTTAAAGTACATTAGTACAAGAATATGTCAAACACGATTGCGAGCTTCTGTGGGACACTTTTTGTTTGTTGTTTGTGGACAAATGAATTTTTGTTTACATAACGCTATAAAAAAGGAATCTTTAATTTTTACACTAGGCAAAGCTTGTATCTAAAAAGATTAGCGCTCTTCAAAGATATACGTTATAGCGAAAGGTTTATTATTTTAGAAGGAAAGAAAAAAAAAACCAACAGCTAAGCTTTAAGCTTCTACGGCGGAGAGGAAGTTTCATCGGAAAATATTGCAACTTGTTCTACAACGGGTTAAGATAGCTGCATAATCTGTGTATTAACAGCTTTTATAACTTGCAGTAATTAATAAATCCCATTTACTAACTTGCACTAGCTGTTTCCGACGGGTTTGTCGGCTTTTAATTGGTAACCGTGGGCAATTACCTACCGCCAATTACTGTATTAGTATTATGGGAACGATAACTGAACTTTAACGCAGATTGTTAGTCAAGTTACGTGTATTTAGGAACTGAAATTTATTTTGTTATGAATTAAACGTTTTTAGGGAACAATGAGTATGAAAAAACTTTCATAGTGCACAGGGATAACTTAAAACAGGATTTCTCAAACTAATTTATACTAATAATATAAATCTGAATACTTTGTTTGTTTGAACGCGCTAATCTCTGGAATTACAAGTTTGGATTTGAAAAAATATTTTTGTATATGACACCTACATTTGTGAGGAAGGTTAGGCTATCAAGCATTACGTTACAATTCTTAATGCGGGTGAAACCGCAGGGCTTAGCGAGTCATAAATATTTTTTTCCCTTTTAACTTTTCAAGAACAAAATTGTGTACCTAAATAAATATGTATAGATAGAACAAAATCCACCCCAATCATCCCTATACTATGAACGTGTACCTACGAGTATGTAGGCAGAAGCACCCCATCGCTAGGGTGTGCTTACTGAACATAGTCACCTGTCATCCGACAGTAGATTAGATACTTTAACGGTTTCTGTCTATAGTTTCCTTGAAATTAGAAACTAGTTAAGTACCCTCATATGATAGTTTTTAGGTAATCCTTATCCTTTATTTATTTGTTGTGTATTCACGTTACACGCACACGCATACGCACGCACGCACACGCACGCACGCACGCACG